>CM076570.1:239559454-239706523 GCA_034641835.2 Pinus albicaulis
ATGTGAAAATGCATTTTGGTCTAATGAATGCTGGAGCAACCTTTCAGAGAGCCATGGACATAGCATTCTCGGAAGAACTCGGATTCTTCATCATTATCTATCTTGATGATGTAACTATGTTTTCAAAAACAGATGAAGAACACTTAGAACATTTGAGAAAAGTTTTCGAGAAATGCAGAAAGTTTGGGATATCTTTAAACCCTAAGAAAACACTTTTTGGTCTCCAAGAGGGTAAACTTCTTGGGCACATTATTTCTGAGGAGGGTATAAAGATAGATCCAAAGAGGATTGAGGCCATATTGCAAATCTCTCATCCTCAAAACATCAAGGAGTTGCAATCTTTCATTGGGAAGATTAACTTTTTGAGAAGGTTCATCCCTAACTTAGCTGAGCTCCTTAGGAATATCACAAACATGTTGAAGAAGGAGCAAGGGGTAAAGTGGACCTTGGAAGCAAAGACATCCTTTGAGCTAGTGAAACAAGCATTAACCAAAACACCGGTTCTGATAAGTCCTGATTTTTCAAAGGATTTTTACATTTTCTCATTTGCATCAAAACATACCATAACTGCTGTCCTTTTATGGAAAAATTCACAAGGACAAGAGCAGCCTATTGCATTCTTTAGTAAGGCATTGAGGGATGCCCCATTGAAGTATAACATTATGGAAAAGCAAGCTTTTGCCTTGGTTAAAGCTTTAAAAGATTTCAGGGTATACATCCTTCACTCACACATCATTGCATTTGTCCCAAATTCAGTTGTTAAAGACATTCTAACACAGGACTCGGATGGTAAGAGAGGTAAGTGGATTTTTGTTATTTTTTAATATGATTTAGAGATAAAACCCACTAAGCTCATCAAAGGCCAAGGTCTAGCTAGATTAATCGCTGAATCAAATTGTGAAGTTCTTGATATTCATATGATTAATGCTTTAGATGACCAAGAAGAATTCTCAACTCCCATTGTTGAAGACCATTTTATGAATTCTCCTTGGTATGCTGATATTGTTTATGTTTTGCTCAATTTAAATACACCTCCTGGTTTGACTAAAATGAAGGCAAGGTTCTTGAAGCTGAAAGCAGTAAGCTATTGCATTATAGATAGATGTTTTTATTCGAAAAATGCAAGTGGTATATTGCTTAAATGTTTGCCTGAGTTTGATGCAGAGAAGGTTAAGTAGGAATTCCATGAAGGAGAGTGTGGGGGTCATTTGTACTGGAAGTAAACAGCCAACAAAATTTTGAGGGCGACTTTCTATTGGCCTACTCTTTTTCCTGATATACACAAGATGATCATTGCCTACCATAAGTGCCAACTGTTTGAAGGAAAAATAAAACTGCTACCCCTTCCTCCGCATCCAATCACTGTTGAAGCTCCTTTTCAATAGTGGGGACTTGACTTCATAGCAGAAATCCATCCACCATCTTCTGCCCAGCATAGGTGGATTCTTACTGCCATAGACTATTTCACTAAGTGGATAGAAGCCATTCCTTGTAGGCAGGCCAATGATTCAATTATCATAAAGTTCATAGAGACTAACATTCTCTCCAGATTTGGCTGTCCTACCAAAATTATCACTGATAACGCAGCAGCATTTGGATCAAAGAGGATGGTTGACTTCTTTCATAGATATCAGATATCATTAGGGCATTCCACAGCCTATTACCCTCAAGGTAATGGACTTGAAGCATCTTCAAACAAAAGCTTAGTGAACATAATCAAAAAATTGTTGGAGGACAATAAAAAGTCTTGGCACACAAAGCTGGTCCATGCACTTTGGGCTGACAGATTAACTTTGAAGAGATCTATTGGTATGTCACCTTTCCAGCTTGTGTATGGTACTGATGCAATTTTTACAAATAGCCTTGGTGTACCAGTTATGAAGTTGATTCAAGAGTTGCAGACTGAAGAAAATGACATGACCAGAAGAATAAATCAGACCATCCATCTTCAGCAGACCAGAGAGGAAGTGTATAACAAAGCGTTGCATAAACAAGACAGCATAAAAAATATTTTTGACAGAAGAACAAAGGCCAACAATTTCAAGATGGGGGACAAAGTTTTAAAGTGGGACTCAAGGAGGGAAGAAAAGGGCAAGCATGGAAAATTTGACAACCTATGGCTTGGCCCTTACTCTATTCATTCAGTTGCTGGTAATAATGCTTTTTTCTTACAAGAACTGGATGGAAAAGAATTGTTTGGGGGTCCTGTCAATGGCAGGATGCTTAAAAATTACTTCTCTTAATCCATTTTATGTTTTGAAGTCTTTTTTATCTTTTTCCCATTATGAATATTCCATCCTCCGTTTCTTTCAAAGTTATGAAAATTCAAAAATACAAAAACAAAGAAAAGAAAGAAAAGAGGGCAGAAATGAAAACAAGAAAGGCAGAGCCCCATGCCAAAAAAGAGAAACTTATCTGAAAGTGTGCAAGCTCAAATGCCACTCCTCAAAAACACACTCCTAGTTAGTCAAATTGTTTAATCTTGACTAATTAGCTTTAAATTTTTTCTGCTGATAGGATAGTGAATTTGATTTGCCAAACTGTCTAATCTTGGCTTATCAGTAGATAGTTTGGGATAGAAATGAAAGGTTCAAACATGTCTAAAATCTAAACCTGAAGTTGCAAAGAGAAATTACTCAAATGTGTTTTATTTTCTTAGTCAAAGAGATGTAAAAATCTGGTTCTAATTAGCTCAAAATCTGAACCAGAGAAAAAGGAAAGACAACTCAATAAGAACCAAATCGGAGCTATAGAAAAGAGGAATGAAGTGTTATCAATTTTCAGATCTCAAGCCTTCCATTTTGATTTTTGATTTTCAGCAAATAATAATCTATGTGCAGCTTGTCTTTATGCCATAGATCACAGCAAGTCAAACAGCTTAATCTTGACTTGACTGTTTTTAAATTTCTGTTGTAGAATTTAGAGAATGAAAGACTGTTGGACAATTTAATCCCAACAGACAGTAGATTAGGTAGAGAAAAATCTGAGCTGAACTGTTTAATCTGAGTTCAGGGAGAAATAAGAAGTAGAGTTAGATTATTTTTTATGCTTTCAAAAGAATAAAATGTTGTGAAAAGAGTTTGCCAATCCAAGTGCACTATGATGAAGAAAAAATGTTAGATCAGTAGGATTGGGTAGGTAAAAAGTTGTATTGATGAAGTCCATTATTATTTCATAACTGATACTATTTTTCAGAGAAAAGCAAGATCATCCAGCAAAATAAGAGCAAACCAAAGGATGAGGCACATGGTCAAACATCCCAGAGAAATCAAGTCTGAATTCTTGATGCCTTCAAGAAGGCACCATCCCCAAGTGGAGCCACTGTTAGCCACTTGTAAAATTTGATTATACCAAAGGTGGCTAAATTTGTTTTTGAGCCTTCAAGGAAAAATTTTACCCTTTCAAAAACTGTTGGCTCTTGAGGACTCTTGAAGGCCTCATGCCTCTGTCCAGATCCCATTCTGCTGCTTACATCCTAAAAACCTCTGAAAACCTACAAAAATCCAAAGTCAAATACTGCTGCAAACATCCCTTTCCCCTTCCTTCTCCTCAAAACTAACCTCTTTTTCTATCCCTCCATTGCCCATTAAAAATCCCTCAGTTCCACGTTTCTGCTTTTTCCCCTCATCAAAATTCATTTCATAAGGTTAAAAAACCCACTTTTTTAACCTTACTGTAACCTTCTTTTCCTTTGAAAAAACATTAAAAAGCCATAGAAAACGCATATTTTCTATGTTCTGGTCTTAAGCCCCCTCGGGCTAAGCCTCTAACCCTTTTTCGTCCATGCGCCCGAGCGCCAGAACCAACTGCTAAATCTCGCGGGCGCTTATCCTTCCCAATAATATTTCTCCGCCCAAAACATTGAAAACCTTTGTTATTTCGTGTTTTTGGGTTTAAATTTATTTCCAAAGTTCTCCGCCCGTACAAATAATGGAGAAATATTCGTCGTCGATCTGCTTCGCAGATCGGACGGTGCGGAGCACGCCATTCCTGTGGACCCCCCGTCCGTGCGTTGTTTCCCAAACCCGCCTAGTATCCTTCGCACCACCTTCGGGCCAAAAGTTGTTTTCTTCCATTGGCCAGCGATTCCATACACTATGTGATGCGTGTCCCTTTTACGATTTGAAAACCGCCGTGTAACCGTCGTCCATCGCGCGTTATAGCCCGGACCAGGATGCCCATCGAAATCGATCTCCGCCGTTCGATCTGGGCCCACTCATCCAACGGTTGTTGATCGCCGAAAGTGTCCGATGTTTAACCAAAGTGCCCGCGTGATAAACAGGCCCTCGTATAGCAGCAATTAATCCCTGCCATCGATCTGATCTGCAGATCGACGGCAAATTAATCCCCGCCATCGATCTGATCTGCAGATCGACGGCCCATATTACGTCACCCGATTCCGTTGCCCAGTCAACGATTCCCCGCCGCTGACTTTCCATTGCCCGCTCCCGACCGTCGATCATGCGTGATCAGCGGCTCTGATCTAATCCTCCTTCCCCCATGATTTTTCAACCATTCTGAGATTAAATCCTGACCGTTGGATGATGCCATCCAACGGCCCTGCTTCTTCCGCACATCCTCCGATGTAGATTGACCTATAAACGCAGGATTTTGTAACATTTGTTTGTTTTTGCAGGGTTTAATGTTTTTTCGCTTAAATGAAGAATTTTCGTAGGCCGAGGATGACGATCCTCCAGCCTTCAAATACATCAGAGAAATAATTAGCAGGGTTAAAATACATGTTTCGTCGATGTTTTCTCAGGCATTGATGCCTTATAAACTCTGCACAGCCCCACACGATAGCAAGAAAAACCATGAAACAGGCACAATTGAAGATTATCAGTGTTGAAGACCAGGATGAACCAGAAAAGAGAATTAATTGACAGATCAACGGGGATTATGGCTAAGATAGTTATCAAAAGCCTAATCCCCAATATAAAACATAGTTTAAAGAAAAACCTAAAGTGTTTTATCAAGAAAACCCTCCACCGCCACAAATGGAGGCGAATTGATTCCTCCCAGCAACCAAAGTGCCACCTGTGCCTCAAAGTATTCAATCACGAACAAAATTTATTGATCGTGGTCAGACTTTTTTCCTCGACGCAGCCGAAGAGTTACTTCTGCCAGAGATTTAATGAAAGAATGTATGCAGAGTAAACCTGGCATCACACAGAGCCTCAAAGGTCAACAAAAGCTCCCACCGAGCTTAAATCATGAGTGTAAACCAATTAATACAGTGAAACACCTGTACAGTTTCTTCATTGAGCCTCCGAAGGGCCAAAAGGACATTAACTCTGTATTAATTGTATTTGAGATCTTTAATCAGATCTCACCTCCTTATTCTTCTATAAATACTTCAGTAAAAGATGAGTGAAGAGTTGGTTGTTGATGTAATCGCTGAAGCATTATAATGTAATTGAGTTGAAGACTCCTAATTGTAAATAGTGATTCACAGGATCTTGGAGCTCTGCTTGTGACAGATAAGTTAGGTTGTGAAAGAAAGATGAATTAACACACTGGACTTGAAGATTGTAACTGGTTTGGAGCATCAATACAAGCTGATTTATGGAATCCTGGTATATGTTGACGGTGATGTTATTCTTATTGTAACTTGTGATTTTGATTTTGTTTTCATTATGTTTCATATTCTCCTGTAAAGAATAGTTTAAATAGTGTTAGGACCTACTGTATACCAGTAACCTTCTCTGGCTGAAAAATCTTTATTTAAATGTTTTCTTTCAACTGTGTTATTTGGAAATGATTTAATTCAGTTTAAGCATAGGAATGCTGGTGTTCCCTCGTCCTGTTGTCTTGGCTGAATATTATTTTTAAATGTTACTTTCAGTATATGTTGTGTGAAGATGAACTGAGGAAGATATGGTGAGCCCTGGTCCCAGTCTTGTTTGCATAACTGTGTGATTGTTTCCCTTAGAATGTGTTAAAAGCTGGATAGTTTCAAAGTACTTACCAGATCTTAGGCCATTCTGTGTTATCTCTGTGATTGTCTTGGAAGTAGCCAAGTAAAGAAGAGCTAGGAGAGGATTTGTGGTGAGCCCGGCCCGCTAGCTTCTACTCCAAAGGTTGCCTTCAAGTTTCCCTTAGTTTTTTGTATGTTTTCTATTGGAAGTGTATCGAAGGCTGGCTAGTTTCAAAGTACTTACCAGATCCTAGTTTGCTTCTATGTTTTTCTTAAGTGCCTGGTCAAAGGCTGGCTAGTTTCAAAGTACTTACCAGATCCTGGGCTGCTCTTTGCTCTACATCTGTTTATTTCCCCTTCTTGATGTATCATTTCATTCCATAAATCAAACCTTAAAGAGATCCTTAAGCATAGATGACTTGCCCCATAGACCACTCTTGAACCTGATTGTTTCAATTAAATCCTCCTATGACTCCATAGCCCAATGGACTAAATACCTGCCATCATCTTTCTTCTTGGTCAAAACTTACTCTTTTTGCTTGCAACTTCTCACTTTTGAACCTCTTTACCTTTGGGACTTTTCTCCTCTAACAACAATCATGTTCAACCATCCAAAAAAACAAAACAAACCCTTGGCCTTCATAACTAGCCTAATATCATTACCTCAAACTTCAAAGACAAATCCGTCTGTGCACCTATCGGAGAGATCCCTCTCCGGCTTCAGGAGGGCTAGATCCTAGAATCCCAAAGTTGGTTGAAACGATGTTGTTTCTGTAATTGGACTCTGCCAATCTTGCTAATAAGTTACAAATTCCTAACATGTAGAATTGGATATGTGTTATCAACAATAATAGTATTCAAAGGCTTGTAATTTATAACAAGTCTAGGAATTCCTCTGATCTATTCTGATCTCTTATTTACATAGAAGCCATAACATTTCCAAGGACTATCTGACTCTCTGATCAAGTTTCTTTTCAGCATATCATCAATTTCTTTGCTGCATAATTCTCTGTATTCTCTGCTCATTGGGATTGCTTTACTCTTGCATGGTCTTCATTCATAATCTGACTTATAAGGAAATTCTACAGAATGTTGTTTCCTGTGCCAAAAGGCATTTGGTTCTTCTGCACAACATTCTGTTTCAATTTTATGTTTTAGAGAAGAGATCTATTTTTGGACTTCAAGAGATTTTAATTGTTCTTCAATTCTCAATGTCTCCTTTAGATCTTTAAGATCTTCAAGTTTTTTTTGGCCAAGTCTAATTGTTGCATGGCCTGAACCATGGTGGAGAGTCTAGGAGTAGAAATATATGGCAACCTGATCTTCTTTGATATCCCATATGTACTTGGCACAATAATAAAATAACCAGCCTCATTATCTTTCATTCTGGTTGATCCATGAGGTTCTACTGCTGCTAGAAAAAAATTTCCTAAAATGCAATCAATAGGAATGTCTGAAATTGAAAATTTAAGCTTTATGCAATGTTTATCAAAACAAATACTTCCTTCTGGAACCTCATACTGTAATTCTTTATTTCCCAACCCAAAAAAATTTCTTCGAGCTTTGATCTAGTATTTGGATGGGATTATTTTCTCATTCAAGACATTTATATCAGCTCCTGAATCTATTAATGTTTTCAGAGAAAACATTTGTCCTTGAATACAAATATTCAATAAAACATGATGATGTTGATACTGGATTGTTAGCAATCTCATTTCTCAAAAACAAATATCTTTATCTTTCTTTCCTTCAAAAATTTGCACATTTGTATTCTTAGGCTCGAATAACTTTCTTCTTCTTCTTCATGAAACTTGCCTTTTTCTAGTGAAGAAACGTTTTCTTTTAAAGTAAAAATTTCAGATTTTAGGGGGTGAATCTCTCTACTTACCTCCCCCAAAGTGAGTTGTCTCACTTTTCTCTGCAGTTGACTCCACTGGAAGGCTTTAGTGTTTCTTTCAAAAGAAGCATCAATGAACTTTGGCTATGAAGAAGAAAGCTTCTTTGTACTGTGCACTTGAGATAAAAATGCTTGAAGAAGCTTTTCTTTCATATCTCCTTCATCAAGTGCTCTTATTTGTGACAGAATTTTTAATTCTGCATCTTCAGCAGTTTGGGCCATGAAAACCTTTTCTTTGAACTGCTGGGACAGCTGAGATACTTCAGGATCAGAAGAGTCACTGTCCAAAGTACTTGATTCAGATTGACAATAACAATTGTCAGAATCTGAACAGAAACATGTGGCTTGAACATGATATTCTTCTTCAGACTCTGAAGAGTAATAGGAACTTGGAGAATCAAAGGAGTCTTCTTCTTGAAACTGCTAGAGTTGATCTCTCAATGTTATATTTGGGCAATTTTCAGCTCAATGATTTTTAGAACCACACCATAGGGAGATTGTCCGTGGTTCGAATTTAACAACTTGCTTGCCTTTGGCTGCAGCTTGAGATTTTCTTCCCATATTATTTTTTTATTAAAGTGCTTCTGGGCACTTTGAAGATGTATGACCTGGTTTGCCACATAACCAATAGGTCAATTTATTCCATTTATCCTGCTTGTGGGAACGCAAGTGGATGTCAACTGGCTAATAATAATGGGTCTTTGGGACATATTTGTAATATCCCTTTCTTTTCTATGGAACCTTTCTGTTTTTACTGTACTTGGCTGGATATTTGTTTTCACTTTGGAAGTCTGAAACGTTGGGTTATTAAAAAAAACTTAGAAACAGGTTATTCCTCTCTTCTAAAATGGATATTTCTTGTTCTGCTTTTCTTCTTTCTTTGCTTGCTTCTTTGCCTTTCTTCTTTTAACAATTGGGTCATCTAAAGAAAGACCATATTTGTGACAAATATATTTTTAGTCAGGTAGTCTATACATTTTCTCCAGAGAATTATTCATCTTCATATTAGTACATAATCCAACCATTATCTTGGTTATGATTGTATATATTTCTCCCCATGTGTATGACTCAAATGGAAGCTCGAATGTATCATGTTGTTTAAGCAAATCAACAAATTTAGACGGAAGTGTAGCAAGATACACTTTTTTCCAGAGAAAGTTTTGTGGATATTTTACTAAAAATATTCTTTGATTCCAATATACTGAGATAACTTGTGAAATTTTATATTCATAAGAATCATTTCATTTTTATCAACTATCTCTATTTCTAAACCACACCAGTGTTCCAGAATCATGGAAGTCAAAGAACCAATCATATTACTCTGAGGAGTACCATCAGGATTAAAAACAATATCACCTTGTTCATCTTCCAGTACTTCACTTTCCATTTTCTTTATGAGTGCTGGGGATGATTCAATCTCCCACCATTTTTCTATAATGCTAGTAAAACACTGGATTAGAGTTTTACAGGCCTCAACTTTGGACTTACCCCTTAAACACATCATCTTATATTCAACAAACATTAAATCAATTACTTCTCTAATCTAGTTGACTGCCAGATTGTCTACATTCCATTCACTGTCAGCATCTGGATAGAATGTGTATGCTTCTGGAGATTTCCCTTTAATATCAGGAGCAGGATATCTTGTATATTGACTTTCCAATGGTTCATATATTGGAAATAATTTGGTCTTTGGTCCTGAGGGAGACTCTTCATTTTTTTCTTTGATTAAAGAAGATATATTCATTCTTTCAGAAGGCTCTTCTTCTTTACTGGTCTGAGCTTCTTCCTTGGGGAGAACATGTGGAAATATGTCAACTGGTTTGACAGGGTGCTGAATCTAAATATTCCTTTTATAAAGGAATGAAGCAGGGACTGGTTTTTCAACAATCTTTATCTGACATTAGGGGAATTTTGAGGTCTAAAATGGGCCTCCTAAGGAAATTATAAAATAATAGTGGAAAAAATCAAATAAGATTTGATGACATCATCAAATTTTAGAGGGAAAAATGAAAAAACTACTTTTTCAACTAATATTTTCAACTTATCTCCCAAATTTTTTACTCAAATTTTGAGTAAAAGTACTCATGGATGCGAAATTTATTCCCCATCCAAGGAGTACCCATGTTGTGCATACTGATAGTTCCTACTATTTTAAAATGAGAAATACATCAAAAATGAGATTACAATCACGTTTTTTATGTATTTCTATTTTTCGTGTGTATAGTTCATCGGCAAGCAAAACATGGTAATTTTGATAGTGAATTAAATTTCGCATCCAACGAGTACTCCCGCTCGAAATTTGAGTAAAAATTTTGGGAGATAAGTTAAAAATACGAGTTGAAAAAGTAGTTTTATTATTTTATTATTTTTTAATATTTTTACCCTTTATTTAAAAAATGGTGAATCATCCCCCATGGTTGACATCATCATCTTGAATCCTATTGGTTGTTATAAAGTTTATTTTTTTTGTACATTTTTCTTATGAGGCCCATTTTAGACCTCAAAATTCCCCTAATGGCTCTATCTAACTGTACAGAGAGCCTTTCTATTGATCCTTGGGTTGAATGGAATTCTCTTTCAACCTTGGCTTCTAAAGCCTCAACATTTTCTAAGGATTCTCTAGAATAACTTCATATAGATGAAGTTACAAACTGAATACTATTCAAACAGTTATTTACATCAGAAACTGAAACTATAAGACTATCAAAATAATCTTCTAGTTTGGCAGCTTTAACAACATTCATATCTAGGCCCTTTATAACAGTGTTAGTCCAATTTAACTGCTCACTAGCCTTTTGAATTCTCCCATCTATGCCTAGGGCATTGTCATCTTTGATTACTAAAGGAATAGCTTTGGCTGAACTTTGTGATTCTCCTAGCATTATTCCTTTAAAGGGAGGAAAGGCTGTGCTGGTCTCAACCTTACTGTCATCCATAGCAGTCCATGAATGTTGTGTTGTAGGAGGAGTGGCTGTGTCTGTCATCATGACAATTTCTGCTTCAGATATATTTTTCCATGAGTAAAAAGATATCCATTCATTATTGTAGTCCATATACTCCTTCCATTCAGAAGCTAGCCTTATTTTTTCTTCTCTGCTGGTGCTTTTGTCAAAGGCTTCAACCTCAGGGTGTGTATCAAGATCCCAATTCAGCATGGCTTTCATCCAATAGGTATCTATCTTATGTTTGGGACACTCATCCATGACTGAGAAAAATTTATGCATCTCTGGGATAGATGGTTTTTTGTAGTCATCAGGAACTTCTTTAAATATGCTACTTGGAATCAAATCATTCAACTGTTCCAAGTATCCAAGACCATATTTGGGCATACCATGAGGTCTCATATTCCTGAATATTTATGTTAACCTGGGGTCTTCATTTTCAAGTGAAGGCAGGCTATGCATCATCATTACATGGTCAGACTCATGTGGGAATGGGATGTCTGAACATTTTGGATTTGGACAAGGATTGACTGATGTAGTAGATGGAGCTTCTCCTGTCCTAGGATGATGATAATTATAATGGATGACCATTTCAGCAAGTTGACTTAGATTGACAGCAGATTTACAGCTTGGGAAAATAACTTCAATAGATTTAAAATTGACTAATTGTGCAAACTGAAACAAATCAACATGGTAGCAGTTTATAGTGGCCTGTGAAGAACTGACTGTATCAATGACTTCAGGATTTCTGTACAAAGGAGATCTTTTGCAGAGAGTATTTATCCTTATACGATCAATAGTGGATATTCTTGGGAAGGATATAACAGCAGATGATTTTTCTTCTCTTACATTGGCTGCTGTAATACTCTGCATACTTGGAGGCTTGGGATTATTTACTACCCAGTGTTCAAGGAAACTCAGGTCTTCCCATTTAAGGATTTGGTGTTCTATCTTTTGATTTTTAGAATCTGTTAGAACCACCACACTGGCTTTAGACTCTTGACTAGGAGCATGAAGGATAACTGGATATAAGGTATTAGTGTGTCTGAAACATCCTCTAGTTTGTATAGAGATGTTACTCTTGTTTTTCCTCATATCAAATCCAGAGGTCTAGATTTGTAATTGCAAAATGTCTCTTATGTGTTCATCAAACACATACACAGAAAAATTTGGATAGTAGTCAAAATATATTGGACCGTTTGACAGTGGATCTACTATCCCTCCTATCAAGGAATCCATATATTTATTATGTGTTAAGTCTCTGACTGTGGCTAATACAAATGTATTTAATCCTCTATGTGTCAGAGCACTTATCCCAACCCGAATACAACCCAAATGGATATATTTAGTTTTGAGTCTCTTTGCTTCCGCCTGAAGGGTTTTTGAATCTAAAAGAGGAATAGATTGGATACTTTCAGAATTTTCTTGGATTTGGCTAACAGTTTCTTTTATTGAGACTCTGGTAGCAGAAATCAGATGGAAAGGCTTTAAGTCACAATATACATCAGATGCATTTATTGTAGGCAACTGCCATTGTGCCGACGACTGACTTTCTACAAACTCTAATTCAGCAGAATTTAAAACTCGACTAGATGAACTAGCAAACATATCTCTGAGAGGGTTTTTCTCAGCTTGGTATTTATCCTCTAGATCTCAGAATGAGACTGATCTTCTTGACGGATCCATTTTTCAATAAAGAGATTAGATTTGAGTACTAACCTTCTTGAACCAGCGAAACAGTACTGGCTCTGATACCAATTTCTTGTTGGGGCTTCTTCACTAAAGCTTGCAGCAGCCACACAAGCTGTGTTGACCTTGCTAAGTCTCTTATCTGTCTTCTTTCACCGTCCTTTACACGAACCCATACACGAACCTACTTTGCACCATCACGCTCTATGCGGCCTACACATGGCTTCCTTCGCCTTCAATGACCTTTGGCGTCCCTAGGAGTTTTCGCAAACCTCTGGTGAACCTCAAGTGAAAGTAAAAGAGACAGATACTACCTCAACAACAATATTATAAACACAGAGTTTACAGTACTCAAATGTGATGCGGAAAATTCTCTCTTTATTGATATAGCAGAAGATATTACAAATCTGATCTTACAAACTCAGATGTTCATTCCCGAGATTGACTGAATTGGCATTTACCAGAATACTCAGTCTATGTAATATACACACATAAAAATTTAAAAACTCAAATCCTATAAGCTCTGGCCACTTTAGGTTCTAATCAGTGCCGAGCACACTAACACGCAGGTTTCTTAAATTAGACTCTAGAATTGGAACTGATCTCAATGATGCAAGCAGATCGAGTTTAGAACTCACAGATGCAGAGCAAGAAGAACTCAGAATCTGACTCAAAACACAAGACTCCAATTCTAAGACTCTCTAACCTCTAATGCCAAATGAATGAGCCTTCCCTCCTTTATATAGGATGAGAGGGGGGAAAAACAATCATATCGGATCGATACAGTCTAATGACGTGGATTTGGAATCATTGCTTTCGGGTAATGCTGAGGCGACATCCGCACAGAGATTCCAAAATCCAGACATGTGCATGTGATTGACAATACAAAGCAGATTCCTTTAAGTACAACAGGCCCACGAGAACTATGCAAAAGGAATATTTACATTGTGGAAGCTTTTTACCGGAAAGCCCACGAGAAAACCGGCCACTATCAGTTTGTGACTAGACATCATTATTACATTGTGGATATTTTTAGGGAACCCACGAGAACCACTAAATAATTTTAATTTATTTCTTCAAGGATTGAGATACCAGGGAACCTGAATCTTTGGTATACATTTTTATCCCAGGCTTTGGTATAAATTCTTCTTACAATCATTGGTTTTCCAAGTATGATCTGATGCTTAATTTTGGTCATGACTAACCACTCATAATGGCGAGACATGTACCTATGGAGTATATCATCATCTTCTCTCATTGTAGGCATCAAAAATTATGCTACATTGTTATGTGCAGGATGAAAACATTCAATATTTATTTCATTACACCAATTACAAAGACTTTGGGTATAAGATTCATAATAAATTGCATCTAATGCAGTCTTATTGATTCCGTAGTCACTCCACCAGTTTTTCAACCAATTACTTTAGCGGTTCATCTGCATTATCCATGTAGGTCCAAATTTGATTTTGGTGTAATGGGTTTCACCCTTGCCATCGACATTTAATATGTTCCACCATAGCTTTTTGTATCCTGCAAAGTTATAAACAGTGTCAGGAAATATCAGTAAAGGATTATTACGTGGCCATAGTTCATTTTTGGTTGTCCAAGTAGGATATCTTGTCCTATTAATACAAAAGTATCGATGATATACTCGACTCCTGTCACTTCCTTGAGTCCAAATCATACTGATATCGTGAAAATCATTGGAGAGAGTTTCTTCAGCAATATGGGCATCCATCATGCTTCTTGAGTAGACTATATCATGTATCCACTTGCTCCCCTTTGGATACACTTTTCTCTCCGGTACTAAGTGTTGTAAGTCAGTATGTGGCTGCAAATTTGCATCCAACACCTTAGTACTTCGTAATTTCCAAGTTGGTTTCCAATTTTCTCTGTATTCTGACAAACTTTTATTCTCTGATATGGATCTTAGCACTTCTTGCTACTGGTTAGGATCCCATTCAGTAACAATCATCATGAATTGAGCATCCTGAGTATCTTGAATATACTCTCTGCTCAGAAAATATGGAAGACTATTTTCTTCACCTTTGATGTGTTCTACATAAAAGTCAAAGTTGGAAAATAATGCTTGCCATCTAGCAAATTTGGCTTCTCCAGCTTTTCTGATGTCTTCGGTGAAGACTTTCTTCATTGCAGATGCATCAATTCTTAAAGTAAAATGTTTATTAACTAAGTGGATTTCAAATTTATCCACTTAGTTCCATGCAGCTTTGACTTCTTTTTCAATAATGGAGTAATTTTTCTCTGCTGGGCTCCACTTACCTGATGCAAACTGAACCACTTGTTCTATCCCATATTTCTTCTGTTTCAGGACACTTCCCCAACCTTCATTGCTAGCATCACTCTCAACAATTTTGTCAACATCATCATCTGCAACATAAAGGATAGGCAGATGTTTTACCTTTGATTTGATATTTCCGACTGCATTTGTATGTGCTTCAGTCCATGGCTTAGGATTTTTCCTGAGCCTCTGATTTAGGATGGCCCTGTCTGTGGCACAGTCTTGGTAAAATCTGCTTACATAATTCAAGCATCCAAGAAATCTTTGCAGTTGAGTTCTATCTAAGATGATGTCAGGAAATCTATCTACAAACTCTAATGCATGTTTCTGCAAAGAAATCTGTCCTTCTTTGATAGTGTGGCCTAATAATTTGATAGAAGTCTAAAACATTTCTATCTTCTTCTTACTAAGAACTAGGCCATTATTTTTCACAAATCTCAGAAAAATATTTACATGTTTGAAATGATCATGTAAATTATTGGAAAATATCAAAATATCATCTACGTACACAATTAACAATTTAAAATATGGCTTAAAAATAGAATCCATCACCTTTTGGAATTTTGATGGTGCGTGCTTTAATCCAAAAGGCATAGCATTCCACTCATAGTGTCCTGCAGGAACGCTAAATGTTGTTTTGAATTTATCCTCCTCTTTAATAGCAACTTGCCAGAATCTTGACTTCATGTCAAACTTGGAGAATATATTTGCTCCAGCAATTCTTGCCAGCAATTTACTTTTGTGTGGAATTGGATATTTGTTATAAACAAGAACAATATTCAAAGGCTTGTAATTTATAACAAGTCTAGGAATTCCTCTGATTTGTTCTGATCTCTTATTTACATAGAAGTCATAACAGTTCCAAAGACTATCTAACTCTTTGATCAATTTTCTTTTCAGTAGATCATCAATTTATTTGCTGCATAATTCTCTGTATTCTCTGCTCATTGGGATTGCTTTACTCTTGCATGGTCTTCCTTCATAATTTGACTTATAAGGCAGTTCTACAGAATGTTGTTTCCTATGCCAAAAGGTATTTGGTTCTTCTGCACAACATTCTGTTTTAGAGCAGAGATCTGTTTTTGGACTTCAGGAGATTCTAATTGTTCTTCAATTCTCAATGTCTTCTTTAGATATTTAAGATCTTCAAGCTTGTTTTTGGCCAAGTATAATTGTTGCATGGCCTGAACCATGGTGGAGAGTCTGGGAGTAGAAATATATGGCAGCTTGATCTTCTTTGATCTCCCATCTGTACTTGGCACAGTAATAAAATAACTAGCCTTATTATCTTTCAGTCTAGTTGATCCATGAGGTTCTACCGCTGCTAGAAAAAAATTGCTTAAAATGCAATCAATAGGAATGTCTCAAATTGCAAATTTAAGCTTTATGCAATGTTTATCAAAACAAATACTTCCTTGTGGAACCTCATACTGTAATTCTTTGTTTCCCAACCCAACAAATTTTCTTCGAGCTTTGATCTAGTATTTGGATGGGATTATTTTCTCATTCAGGACATTTATATCAGCGAGTGAGTCTATTAATGTTTTCATAGAAAAAATTTGTCCTTGAATACAAATATTCAATAAAACATGATGATGCTGATACTGGATTGTTAGCAATCTCATTTCTTTAAAACCAGTATCTTTATCTTTCTTTCCTTCAAAAATTTGCACATTTGTATTCTTAGGCTCGAAATAACTTTCTTCTTCTTGTTCATGAAACTTGCGTTTTTCTAGTGAAGAAAAATTTTCTTTTAAAGTAGAAATTTTAGATTTTAGGGTGTGAATCTCTCTACTTAACACCCTGTCAAACCAATTGACATATTTCCACATCTTCTCCCCAAGGATGAAGCTCAGACCAGTAAAGAAGAAGAGCCTTCTGAAAGAATGAATATATCTTCTTTACTCAAAGAAAAAAATGAAGAGTCTCTCTCAAGACTAGAGACCAGTTTATTTCCAATATATGAACCATTGGAAAGTCAATATACAAGATATCTTTCTCCTGATATGAAAGGGAAAGCTCCAGAAGCATACACATTCCATCCAGATGCTCACAGAGAATGGAATGTAGACAATCTGGCAGTCAACCAGATTAAAGAAGTAATTGATCTAATGTTTCTTGAATATAAGGTGATGTGTTTAAGGGGTAAGTCTGAAGTTGAGGCCTGTAAAACTCTAATCCAGTGTTTTACTGGCATTCTAGCCAAATGGTGGGAGATTGAATCATCCCCAGCACTCATAAAGAAAATGGAAAGTGAAGTATTGAAAGATGAACAAGGTGATATTGTTTTTAATTCTGATGGCACTCCTCAGAGTAATATGATTGGTGCTTTGAATTCCATGATTCTGGAACACTGGTGTGGTTCATAAATAGATATAGCTGATAAAAATGAAATGATTCTCATGAATATCAAATTTCACAAGTTATCTCAGTATGAAGATTTTCATAGAGATTGGAAGCAAAGAATATTTTTAGTAAAAGATCCACAAAAATTGCTCTGGAAACAAGTGTATCTTGCTGCACTTCCATCTAAATTTGTTGATTTCCTTAAACAACATGATACATTCTAGCTACCATTTGAGTCATACACATGGGGAGAAATATATACAATCATCACCAAGACAATGGTTGGATTATGTACTAATATGAGGATGAATAATTCTCTGCAGAAAATGTCTAGACTGCCTGACCAAAAATATATTTGTCACAAATATGGTCTTTCTTTAGATGACCCAATTGTTAAAAGAGGAAAGGCAAAGAAGCAGGCAAATAAAGCACAAAAGCAGAACAAGAAATATCCAGCCAAGTACAATAAAAACAGAAAGGGTCCACAAAAAAGAAAGGGATATTACAAATATGTCCCAAAGACCCATTATTATCAGCCAATTGACATCCAGATGCGTTCCCACAGGCAGGACAAATGGAATAAATTGACCTGTTGGTTATGTGGCTAACCAGGTCATACATCTTCAAATGCCCAGAAGCACTTGAATCAAAAAATAATAGAGGAAGAAAATCTCAAGCTGTAGCCAAAGGCAAGCAAGTTGTTAAAGTCGAACCATAGACACTCTGCCTACGGTGTGGTTCTAAAAATCATCGAGCTGAAAATTGCCCAAATATAACATTCAGAGATCAACTCCAGCAGTTTCAAGAAGAAGACTCCTCTGATTCTCCAAGTTCCTATTCCTCTTCAGAGTCTGAAGCAGAATATCATGTTCAAGCCACATTTTTCTGTTCAGATTCTGACAATTGTTCTTGTCAATCTGAATCAAGTACTTCAGACAGTGACTCTTCTAATCCTGAAGTATCTCAGCTGTCCCAGCAGTTCAAAGAAAAGGTTCTCATGGCCCAAACTACTGAAGATGCAGAATTAAAAATTCTGTCACAAATAAGAGCACTTAATGAAGGAGATATGAAAGAAAAGCCTCTTGAAGCATTTTTATCTCAAGTGCACAGTACCAAGAAGACTTCTTCTTCACAGCCAAATTTCAATGATGCTTCTTTTGAAAGAAACACTAAAGCCTTCCAGCGGAGTCAACTGCAGAGCAAAGTGAGACAACTCACTTTGGGGGAGGTAAGTAAAGAGATTCACACCCTAAAATCTAAAAATTCTACTTTAAAAGAAAAAGTTTCTTCACTAGAAAAAGACAAGTTTCATGAAGAAGAAGAAGAAAGTTATTTCGAGCCTAAGAATACAAATGTGCAAATTTTTGAAGGAAAGAAAGATAAAGATACTGGTTTTAGAGAAATGAGATTGTTAATTAATATAAAAATAAAATTTATAGAAAAATAAATTATCATGTGTTTCGAACCACTTAATGTAATTCATTTTCAAGACAAAATAAATTAATTTAATTTATTTAATTAATAAAATTAATAATTAACATTATATAATATTAAATAATTAAGATTAGTAATTAATATCAATTAATAAAAATAAAATTATTAAATATTAATTAATAATTAAATAATAATAACAAATTATAATTAAGTAATTATTAGTTAACAAAATTTAATTACTGTTAATTAATAATATTTATTATTTATTATTTGTTAATTACTATTGGTTAATTATTACTTAACTATTAATATAACAAATTAATTAATTAATAAATATAACGAATTTCAGTTTGTAAGAAGATATAATAGAGTAATTAAATTCTCTGCCGACACGATCTCAGGGCACATCGGAGAAAAGCATTCATAAGGCACAATGTAAAGCTACGCTGGCTCGCAGTGTGACCGACCCATTTTTTTAAACAGTCGCGGAGAAGATTTAAACGAATTGCGAATGGAGGTGGAAATGTTATTTTCAACCTAAAATATGCGATGCGTAAAAGTAGGAGCTGCAGCCATGAAACCAGAGGAGATGCAGGAGCGATGGACCGACTCAATTCCATCGGCCACGTTCCTAGTCACGATCGCGCGGCCATTCAATTTCACTTCTTTTTTGTAAATTGTAACGCACCCTTTTAGAAATCACAGCCGTGGATGTGCTATATTTCAGCGGAAGAATATTCAATGAAGAATCTATCCTCACCATCCATTGGTTTAAGAATCAACGGACCTGAGGTTGAAATAAGACGCCTTTGGCTAAAAATACTTAAATATAAATTATTTCGTTACATTGATTTTCACAAAGCTCTAAATTCACTCAAATGTTGAAATAAAATGCCTTCGGCTAAAAATACTTAAATATAATTTTTTCGTTACATTTATTTTGACAAAGCTCTAAATTCACTCAAATGCAACAACTGATAAAGTAACTTATTCCACATCCCAAACAAACTCACTCCTTTCCAATGAAACGAATACATTGAAAAACTTATAATGTATTTAACCGCCTTCACCTAATTTGATTTTCCAAAATTCTAACTCTTCCTCTCTCCCGAGTTTGATTTTCCAAAGTCGCTTATGACAGCCGCTTTTGTCAGATGAATTATATTTTCTTATGAATTTATTAGCAGGGTTGAATATCACATGTGGGAACGAGTCAAGCAATGGCATTTATAATTACTAATTTGTTGTATTTAATTGCCACCCAATTTTGAAATTTAAGTGCTACGAATTTAATTCATCCACGCTGTCAGGCCCGGAAGATCCATGTTACTATATCCATGTTTCGATTGGAGGACTTTGGCCGTATCGGAGGGCTGGAAGAGCCAGGGAGCCCAGTCTTGTTTCTTTAATACACTTAGGCCTCAGGTTCCATCTCGTAACCTCCTCCATGACTCCTCTGCTTCCTTACTGAGCAGACTGCAATCATTGATGAACGAAACGAGAGTTGTGAGTGATAGCCTATGTGACATAAATTGAGTTTTTCTTCTGTGTGAAGGACAGTGGCCTTCACTTTGTGTATTAAATTTGGTATGAAAATTTCTTGCTAAATCTTTCATCAAGGTTTGGCACTAGGGTGGCAAACTATGAGAAAAATTGCAACACAAGTGAGCCTAAGGTGGGGTGGAATGTGGCTCACTCTACTTCAATTCCAGTATCTTTTGGTTACAACTTATTGATATTTCTTGCATGAATGATTTAGTGTTATGAATGAATTATTGTTGTTGTTATATTACTTTAATTATTATCAGTGTGTTGGTTATGATAGTAAATTATGGAGTAGTGGGTTTGAATTCACTTGGATGCAAAATTTAAATGAATTGGGACGCATCAACGATGTGTGATAATTTTGGGTGTTTGCACGCCTTTCCTCTTAATTGCATGCTGATACGAAATCAAAGAGATTGATTACTTTTTCAATTGGCTAAGGACGTGTTATGTGAATAAATGAAGGAAAATAGTTACTTTTATGCCTTAAACATAAAATTAGAGAACTAAAATGAAGAAATAAACAGTAGCAAAGAAAGATCCAAACATAGAAAACATTGATTACGGAGCTCGTCCCTCCTAGACTACGTCTTAGTGTTTGCTTCCAAGTGGGCATCTGTTTTATTAGGAATTGATCCAAATAGTATATTTACAAGAGATTTCTCCAACTCAAATGTGCACGAAGGCACTACAGGTTATTGTAGAAATAAACCCCGCTATCTCAGCTTTCCAACGCTTGTCTCATTTCCCAATTTAGCTCACAGAAAACCAAAATACGCCCAAAAGAGCATCACATTTGTTGTCATAAGCAAAACTTTGTCATGCAATTATCATTTCATTTTTTTCTCCACTAGTGCATTGGATAAGTGTTTTAATAGGCCTCGAGTAGGTTCCGAGGTCGAACCTCCCAAGCTCAACATAGAAATTGTTTGAGTTTTGGTAGGTGTGTGATTACATGGTGCAAATACATTTCTCGATTGTAACACCTCACTAAACTTATGTTGTCGCAAAAACCACCTTATACAAACATTTTGATGGAGAGCCAATCAATATATAACATGGGTTTAAACAAAGTCTTAACAATCTGATGGGTTTATACATTGAACTTGTTTAATAAAAACCTTAACATAAACCATACCCTGTGACGTGGTTATCACCGTCGGATGACCATTGGTCCCCAATGGTGATGTGGTCATTTCTCCCATGGCTATCGTGGCTCATTCAAAGGCTCTGGCGGTTGTGTTACATGCGGACCCGCGACAATCCAATAATCGAACCCGTATCCCAACGGTGAACCTCGTGGCATCCAAATTGCGCTGAGTACATGCTCTGTGCCACCTCCGGATTGTTGGCTCTTATTGTGTCGTGTTAACTGAACCGATTGTTCATACCTCCATGTCATGCAGTTTCCAACGTGCTTATCCGTGGCGTACACCACTTCGCGTTTAGACTATTCGTTACATATTTTACAAACCATGTAATATGATTCGGCCTTAGGGTTTTACACCGTAGCCTTTGTCCATATCACATTTGCATCCTCTTTGTAATATCTTTACAACATAGTTTATTACCTTTGGTTTAACATGTAATTTCACTCCACCATAGTTTAAGAACGAGAGTTAATAAATATGCTCCATGGTTTATAAATATATGCCATAGTTGTAATATTTTAGACCATAGTTCCTAACCATAAGGGTTTTGCGCCCACTTTAGGTTTTATTATAAGGCTGATACCATAGGTTTCTAACAATATTAACATTTTTGCACGTATATTTATATATATATATATATATATATATATATATATATATATATATATATATATATATATATATATATATGTCAAACATTAATGCACGAAAACCTAAAAATATCATTATCACTTGGAGATATGCATTGGAGATGATCTGTTTTCATGTGTCGAGTTGCCGAAACACCACATGGCGAGCAAGCCCCCTTTAGCACCTAAACTTTGATGGATGATTTCTCCTTCATCTGAAAACCAAATAAGAAATCGAAAGTACTATCGGATTCAGAACAGCGGACCCTATTGCTTACCGTTCTTTCTGAGAACAACTAAAACCTTTGGATTTCGAGAAACTAGAGGATCCTCCTGGATCACATGCTTTATTTATTAATTGCATTATGCATTTTATTTAACTTCCTCTACAATATATAAGTGATTTCATAGCATTTAATGGTTGAATCCCAAAATGTAATCTATGGGGTAAACATGTCACCTTAGGATTTTCCCTATAAATTTTTTTCTAGGAGGTTCCAAAGGCTAATACATGGACCATAGTGAGGGGAAATATCATTAATAATTTAGTTCAATTTTTAGATCTTGGTTTGCTATATTTCTAGATTTATGATTTGAGTAAGTCACACTTCTTGAATTTTCAAATAGGTCATATTGGTATTTTAACTATAATTTTTTTTCTTGGGAGATTCTAGAGGTTAAATCGTGGGCCATAGAGAGGGGAAATAATGTTGATAATTTGGTCCAATTTTCAGATCTTTATTTTCTATCTATTTGGATATATGCTCTATGAAATATGAGCTTCCTAAATGCTCCTGAAATAAGGTTAGTTTGAAATTTTCACTACAAATTTTCCTTTGGGTGCTTTCAAAGGCTAAAAATTGGACATACTTAGGGGAAATCCCAAGGAAATTCTAATAGATACTTGAGATCTTGGTTCACTAGATATTTTTATAGATATTCCCTAAGGAAGTTGGGTCTCATGAATGCTCATGAAATTAGATCTCAAAACAAGTTTGCTTTGGTTTCCTTCCATAACATTCTTTATGATAAGTTCCACACTATGAAACTTGAAGGAGATAGAGAAAATATCTCAAGGAAGCTATGGTCGAATTTTTATATTTTTGTCTTCTATAATTTTCAAGATATACTGTGTGGAAGATTGGGGTTTGAGAGAAATAAATAGTGCACACAAATTGTTTGATGAAATGCCCCAACAAAATGTGGTTTTGTGGATGGTGATATGGCAATGTGTGGGAACTCTTTGATAAAATTATTTAGAGAGAATATTATGCTCCACAACATTAATGAAGAATTAGGGGGATGTGTGTGTTACAAAGTGGTATTAGACTTAATTGTTAAGTTCATGAACAAGAAAAAATATTAATACCATGTATCATTAATCATGCATTAAGGCACCAGGTATACTGCGAAGGTCCCCATATGCCTACTTAGACCACTTTTATATGGTCCTTACACAATCATAAAGGTTGTGGGTGAAAATGGTTTTGAATTGAGCGTCCCGTCTTTCCTTGGTTTGCAGCAAATATTTAATGTGAAGTTGCTTGGGCCATATTTTCTACATCTTTTAGACACATTAAAAGAAAATGAGTAATCAGTTATCATAGAACTTAATCCTAACTACATTGAGTAGGATATAGTGAATTAGATCACGAACACCAAGATGAATGATGCCAACTATCATAATATACAAGTCTGTCAGATTTTTAAAGCAAGGTCCACTTCTTCACCAAAGTAAGTGACTCACCAACAGCCAAATTCAGCAAACCTTTCTCAAAGGCTTATGATAGAAATTTATGAAATGGATACCATTTCACCCTAAGGGAGGGGGATTTCTCTAGGTGGACATTGGTGGCCACCCTCCTCTTCCACTGACTCAATGGTTTTCTATCTTCTTGGAATCCCAAACTTCTAAGACCATTTTCAGGCCTTAGATGGTGTTTTTTGGCCATTTCGGGGCCAAGGTTTTCTATGGAGATCCCTAACCCTTCGAAAAAAATTGTAATCCTCAAATAGTTGTTTCCAACAAGCTACTTTTCACCCCAAATAGATATTCTATGCAAAATTTGCATTGATGATGAGTTGATGTATCTACTAACTACCTCAGGTTTCATAAAAAAATTGGTAGTTCATCTCCTAGGGTTATCGTTTTGAACCTTTAGGTTTCTTTATTTAAGTTAAAAGGTTATTATTTCAGAATCATGTAATTAGGTTTTAAATGAGCATAGTTGTTATTTATCTCTGTTCATAGATAAACTACCACCATTTTAGCAAGTTTGTGTCTTACAATACTTTTCTATTTTATTCATTAATACACGTTGGGTTTTCACTATATTATTATGATCTCTATTGTGCTTCTCTCTATGTGTGTTTCATTTCCTTCACTACCTTTCATTTCATTCCTTATACAAACTAGATCAATCCATCCACTAAAGTAATCACACCAATGATTTTCCTCATGAATCTTGGATATAATGAAAACAATTATGTATTAAGATTGAATACTATTTATAGCTTTACTTTTTAATGATGCAATTAGTTTATATAATCTTTTGATAAAGAAAAACTCTATTTTTGAAGGAATAATTTGTTGAAATATTTATATATAAAGGCTAATATGAAGAAAATTTTACTATATATGGTTTTTGAGCATTTTTTCAATTCCATGAGGCATATGAAATTATAATTTTTATTATTATCAATAAAATTATGAATTTGTCTCATTGGAAAAATATTGTACATACAAAATAAACCATGGCCCAGCATTGACATTAGAAGCATTGAACAATAAGGCTTAATCTTCACAACCATATAACATGTCACATCATTAGGAAGTTTGTGAATGTCACTTTCCTTATCATTTTAACCCTATGCAAAAATGAAGGACAATGCATATGTGCACTAAGAAATAAATAAAATCAATGCTTGTGTGCTTTGTTAAATTGATACATTATCACTCTTCTGAGATCAATAAAAGTGTTGGATATATATAGTTTGCATGATAATGCACTCTATATGTGAATACATGTGTTATGGATTTCTCTTTTTTCCTAAAATACTTACGACGATATTTTTTTACAATCTATTTTATAACATATTTAAAGCATGTTGGTATGCTATTTAATACTAATTCAATACTATTTAGAAAAAAACAAAAAAATTCCTAATACCATATAGTGTGTTAAAATTACCTATAAAAAAATATATCTTATATTCTCCAATTTTTTATTTTTTAATTATAAAAATTTATTCTTATTTTTTTTTACTATTATAATTATATATATAACCATACTTTTAAAATGTTTATGTCCTTGCATCTATTAAAATTCATACCATATTTCTTTAAAATGCAAATGCTATCACCATTATAGAAATCATGGTAAGAATCATTACCCATTTTCAAATACATAATTTTAATTGCAACATTTTTATGATTATTATTATATCAAAACTTTATTGAACTACTTTTCCATTCTCGTGTATCCATTAGAATGTATACTAGTCTCATCTTCAAAAATCTATTTAAAATTTTGACAAATTGGTAATAATTTGTAATCTTACATTTTTAAACCATTCATATTTGTGGAAATCATTTATCATTTGATACATTAGTATCTCAGGAAAAGCACCTTTTTCCATATGAATTTCATATGTTCAAGTCCAAAATTCACCAGAATTACGTATGGTAAAAAATTATAAAAAATTCGATGTTTTTGGATGGAAACTCTATATTATTAAGTAAATTGAGTAGATGGGACTATAGTGAGGGATTGTTAGTTGTTGAGATGGAATAACTTTAAGATTTTATAAAAAACGTATTAGTGAATATTAAACATTTTAGTATAAGTTATAAAAAATGTTTTTATTAATAAGCTATGTTATAAATTGTTAGAAGGAAAAATATATATATTAATATATATTGTTTAATTTAATTTAATTTAATTTAATTTAATATATATTGTTTAATTCATTAATATATAAATGAATCTAAATAAAGTATAAATATTTTTAAGAAAAAATTATAAATTTAAAGTTAATATAAATGAAAAATAATATCTATGTATATAACTTTGTTTTATTTTGATCATGTGAAATTTATAAAATATCATTTAATAATATATACAAAATATTATAAAAAAATCTACTTCAAAGTTACATGAAGATTAAGATAAATAATAATAAAATAACAATATTTAATGATGAAATAAATGTATCCTAGAAAGTAATTAGATGCATATAATAAATGATAAATATATGACATAATAACTAATCTCAATATATATATTTTTAATATTTCTTTTCCCCACATCTACCAACTTTCTATATAATGGTTAGGTAGCAAGTGGTTTCACTATATTACATCATAATGGAAAGAAATGTGACTACTTGACTACTTGATTCCTATCCATTATATTATCATGAAACCAATGCAAGTACTTATATATATAATAAATATCTCAACATATATTATAGATACTACATTACAATATTACATCAATGTTTATTTGTGTAGTTAATTACATATGCCATTCAAAAATACTTCAAATGTTTATTCTAGATACTCATTAATAAAGAAATGTATATTCCTTGAAATAAAACAAAACAAGAAAAAAGATTGAATAAGCCCTATTACCATTAAAATGTTCTAATCATTTAAATTCATAGGATTTCCATGTGAATGCTGGTATGTCCAAACTGTTGGATACAACTTCATTTTACTCATGCTGCCATTTTAAACACTTCGGTCTTGAAGATTTCAAAAAAAAAAAAAAATGAAAATAAAATGTTTCACTTTTATAAAATTATATATATATTTTTAAGGAGCTAACATGTCATGCAAACATGTTAATAACTTGCAACATATCCAAGTGTAAAATGTCACTATATCTATATATGTGTAACTTACATATTTCAAAAAAATTAAATGAATAAAACATTTCACTTTTATGAAATTAGACTTTTTTTAAGGGGCTAACATGTCATACATGTTAATAACTTACAACATATCCAAGTGTGAAATGTCACTATATTTATATATGTGTAACTTACATATTTTACTCAAGTGTGAAAGAAAGTGTTTACTAGGGGATATTAGGGGATATATATTGAGGAGAAAATGACATAATATATTAAGCCTATATTAGGGGTTAAAGAGGTTTTAAATTGTGGTATAAAAAATGTTAATGAAAAAATGGATACCTACAATATCTACTAAAAGTATGACTTTTTAAAATTGGGAAGGTTTATTGGGTTCGTATTGGTAGGGGGTTAAATAATGTGATTTTAGAGGTATTTTTAAATATGTAGTCAAATGAGAGGTATTGTTTAGTATTTCACACTAGCCCCATGGTATCAAGCTACTAAGTGAACAGAAAAATATGGAGAAAATAGAAGTAAGTTTTTTTAATTTTTGGTCTCACGTTTTTGCTTTACATGGAAATTACAAGTTTTGCATAGAAGTATAACCTTACCAAAATCTTCCTTATTGATAGGAATCTCATGTCATTCCCTTACCCTTAAAACAATGTAGTTGAAATCTAAGAAAGCTTATTAGGAAAGTTAACTAATTTAGCCTAGAGATGCTCTCCAACCTAGTGTGGTAGAGATATTGTAATCTCTTGTTTAACATTTAAAAGCAAAATAAAAATAAAATATAAAATATAAAAAATAATAATTATAATTATATTTATAATTAATTATTAATTAAATCAGTCTAGATATATATTAGCTCCATATCTACCAAACTCCAGAGGAATCAAATCTCTTTGAGATGCAAACCTCTTTTAGACTAAAAAGATATTTAACCCTTTAAAATCTTGGTAGATCCTAAGTTAGGAAGGATCTAGATTGATTTATAAATTTTAGATCTCACACTTAATTCATGGTTAATTCTCCACTTCATACACTCTAATATGTAAAATATTCATAATTTTATTTTAGTTATCAATATAATATAATATAAGTATATGGATTATATATATATATATATATATATATATATATATATATAATTATATTTATTAATTTTTGTGTTAATATATCATGTTAAAATTACTCTATATCATGCTAAAACAACTTTTAATATAACTGTTTTATTAAATTTATTCTAATTATAACATTATAATAATTTGAATATAGAATACACTTGACTAAATTTATTCAGATTATAATATTTACGCCGTAAGGCATCACTATTTGAAAATAACTCCCTTAGCTGCCATTCTATCCATGTTTGAGCCATTGGATCAAATGTTAGATGATTGAAATGTTTTAGGCCATTAGATCCACAAGTAAATAGTTTTATATATGTTTTTTTTTTTGTCAATTTAGTAGTGCCTTGCTATTTTCTATTTATCCTCTGAAAGCAGGTTACAATAGATAGTAGTTTTGTGGCCTCAACCTGCCTGGAGGAAACCAGGTCCGTTGGCCACCTTAAAGCGTTGAAAGCCATCCAAAATTGAAAATGTTTCATTCTACTATTTGCTGCATTAGCTAGCTTACTATTTAAACTATTTCCAAGGTAATAGTTAAAAACTAAAGTCCTTTCAAAAAAAGAAAAATGCATATACTAAATTAATTTGAACTCCTATCCATCTGAAGATTCTATTGGAGCACGGTCCTTTGTTGTGGATCCTGGCATGTCTGATTGTTGCAGTTGTTGAATCTGCTTCTCAATTCTTCCAACACAATCTTCAATTCTACCAATACGGTCGGTGGCTTGGTACTGGGTGACCTTGATGTGTTGCAGCTGAATATCAATGTCCTGCAATAAATCCAAAATTTTTGGCTCTCACTTCTCTCTACATGGATGAATACTCTGAATAGCCTTAGCTAAAATGAATTTCATAATTCAATAAGTATGGACTATTTGATTAAACAGTGAGAGGCGACCTCGAGTGTTCCCAAGATCTGAAACGAAGTCCATAATTTCTGCCTTTGCTTCATTGACTTCCTCATTACTCTGAATTTCTCTTTCCCAGCCATGAATTTCCTATCTGACCTTAGATGAATTTCCTGGGGAGTATATTGACGAGAGGTTCATTAGGACCTCTTGATTTGTATTCATGCCTCTTTTCCTATTCTCAGATTCAGGTTTTAGCATCTTTTGTTTACCTTTTTCTGAAGTATGGGCCAATGTTTTTCTCATTTACCTCTTAACCATAGTGTTGAGCTGACATATAATAATACTGAGCTCCCAACAATACAATGAGTCTGTTGCTGATTGAGGGTGCTCCCGTCCTCACCCGCTTCAGATCCCAAGCTATGACAGAGGAATTTTTTGTTTTATGAAACAACTTACAGCACATAAAATCTCTGCGTTCAAATAGCTTTTACCTCTAGGCTCTGACAACACATGCTCTCTTAACAACTTTGCTATCTTCCCTTATCCTCTGCATGCCTCCATGATCTTATGCTGGACAACATATACATTCCTTATTAATGAGCATGAATGACGGATGCCACTTGGCTCATTCAATTGTCGACAGCCTCGTTCTTTCAGCACCCCGATCAGGGATGTCATGACCCAATAGATCTTTGTCAATAATTGTCTGGAGAGAATGTAATTGATTATCCTAGGTTCTATCAATTGGTGTTACATCCAATTGTCCACCAACATTTCGACTCCCCCAATTTGCTAGATAGTATGCATCCTCATTACCTATCCGACGGACATGTAAAGGTATCAGATACAGGATTTCATGAATGAGAGAACCTATTTCTCTAATCAGATTTGTTGTCCTCTAGATTTTACTGATCTTTTCCCAAGGTGATCCTTGCTGTAATTTCTTTAATAATCCTATGACCATTACCGAATCTCCTTCTACAACAAGGCGTTGAAAATTTTCTCTTTTTGCTATCATTAAGCCCTGTTTAACTGTCGATAGCTACGCTTCATTATTGTTTGCATGTCCTATATCCATTGCAAAACCCCTGCAGGTTTCCCCTCTAGAGTTTCTAAAAATCCCTCCAACACCTGCCTCCCCAGGATTTCCTTTTGGTTCTCCATCATAGTTTAATTTGATGAATCCATGCTACGGTACTTGCATCTTTCCTGTTCAGTTCTTCTAAGGGGTCTAAATTTCCATAAATTAGATGACAGAATTTAGGATTTTAGGTTTAGATTGGCCATGATTTGTGTTTCGATACCTTCTATCTTCCACTCCTCCTCTGCCCAATTGTATGTCAGAATTGTCTCACGAATATTTTCAACCATTTTCTACCAGATTTGATCCTTATTATTGAATTCACCTCTAAATATCCTATGGTTCCTTTCTTTCCATATTCCCCATAATAGAAACCTAAGAAATAGTCTCCATGATCTATTCAAGACTTCACTTTTGAATCCTCCCTTCCGCCATTGAACTAATGTTTGTTGGCATGTGTTGTCCTTGATGGAAACCTACTTGATGAAGTTGATGGTAACCTACTTGATGAAATAAGATTGTTGGAAATATGATGTAGAGTGTTGTCCTTGATGGAACCTGCTTAATGAAGTTGTCCGTGATGGAAACATACTTGATGAAGTTGTCCTTGACCTTGATGGAAACCTACTTGATGAATTAAGGGGGAGATTGTTGGCAATGTGATACAGTGTGTTGAATTTGATGGAACCTGCCTGATGAAGGCCTATGATAAGCAACCTATGTGTTAAATATGTAAGGATGATGTATCTGTTTGTTAAAAGGAAGAATGATGTATCTACAGATCAGCTCAAAAATAACAGAAGAAAGGAAGTGCCAGAAAAATGATAAATATGATGTGTCACAAAGCATACGCAGGTTTGTTAAGGCGAAGTAGCGTATGCACGCGGAAAAGTACGTGCCAAGTCGCGTATTCCCTTTTGCGCTCCAAATTTAGAATAGCAACGGGTGTTACCATGGTATTGACACATTGTATTGAGCGCTTGATTATCTATTTGATCCCGTACAGGAATACCATTAGAAGAGGTGTGGTTTTGGCTCATGGTATTGATAAAGGCTAAACCTATATAAGGAGAAGAAGATCATTGTGCAAGTGTGTGCATGAGTAAGGGTTGTGAATGAATAAATCTCTGTAAGGAATATCTGGATGGATGAACTCTGTTCTTGATTGATAGATCTAAATCTATGATGCACCTATGAAGAAAATGATGAAGAGGGATCTCTAGATCTGAAATGTATATGTATTTTCTAGATCTGTTTATGGAATGTTTAGATCTGAGATGAGGCGAAATACTTTCTGAAGTGAAGGAATAAATCTGAGTTATTTATCTGATCTGAAGAGCAGCATAGTCCTGAAAAGTTACAAAGGTATATGCAAGTTCGCTTCAGTAAAAGCACGTGTATACGCGGGTATGCTTAAAGAAAAGCATGTATGGGCAGACAGGGTTTTCTGAAGAATGCACAGAAGTATACGCGGGTTGGTCTACATGAAAGCGTGTACGTACACAGGTTCAGTGAAGTAAAAGCGCGTATGGAATCTAGGGTTTGTTGAAGTAAGTGGAATGAAATGCCTGATCTGTTTTGCTGTTCTACTATTATTTGTCAATGATGTACTGGGTTATTTGAATGATGAATATGTTGCTGATTATGTTAATTGAAGATCAAATCGTTGGTTTATTGATTCATGATTCAATGAATGAATTGATGGGGTTATAAGTTTCAGTTTTGTTGAGCTTAAATGTGTGGAGTGGGTCTAGTCTGAAAATATGATGAAAAGTGGCCTACAAGTTGTGTTGTAAGGAAGCTATTGGATCCAATATGAAAATTGATGAAACGTGGTCCATGGTGGTGTTGAGGGTTGAAGCCTTCAGTGAGGGGGTTGTAGTTCCCTTCCAGTGGTAGCTGGTAAACGAGAGCGGGGGGTAGTAGCTCCCTTCCAGGAGAGGCTGGTAAACAAGAGAAGGGGGTCGTAGTTCCCTTCCAGGAGAGGCTGGTAAACAAGAGCAGGGGGTTGTAGCTCCCTTCCAGGAGTGGCTGGTAAACGAGAGAAGGTTGTAGCCTTCTGCAGGTGGGTGCCTTCATGCTGATATGAGTCTGCGCCAGTACATGGTTGTACGATGTTTTCTTTATAATAAAATATTGAAGACTGAGACGACGGCAACGGTGGTTTTCTCCCGACTTAGGTTTCCACCTTAAATCCTGGTGTTCATGTGTGTTGCTTATGTGTGATGGTTTATTCTATTATTACTGCATATGCTTATTGCTAACTAAACATCTGATGAATGAATGATGTATAGATCTAAGTAAAGAATTAAATGGATAATAAGATCTCTATATATACGTGAGTTTTATGAAGGATATTCGCATGTATACGCGAGTTGGTTTCAGGAAATTAGCGTATGGCTTTTAGAGAAAGAAAAAGTATAAAGTTTTGAGTATGCCCTAAATACTGATTCACCCCCCCCCCCCTCTCTCAGTATTTTTCCCAACAATGTTGTATTTATATTTGTGTTATCTCGATCCATTTGCAAAAATATCCTTTCAATATTGTTCCACATTATTTCAACAATTTCAAAACTGTTTAGAAGATGCTATTTTGATTCATTTGTTTTCTTACACATGTAGCAGATTGAGGGAGCATTCATTCCTCTCTTTTGCAGCTGATCCCAAGTTATGATTTTCTTATGACTTGGAATCCAGAGGAAATACTCCACTTTAGGCCAATGGTTGATACCCCAGATTTTTTTCCATATGGTTCTGCCATTATTATTGCGGTTATTAGAATAAATCTTGTAACCCTCTTTGATTGTAAACATGCCTTGACTTTCATACCCCCGTCTCAGTATATCCTTTCCTATTTCCAGTACTATTCTCCTTGTACTCAATTCCTTTTCAATATTGTTCCATTGTCTTGTTTCTGGTGCGCCTGGCTAGTGAATTTTCTCTTTCCATCTTCTCCATTGGTTATTTTGATGTTGGCACCAATAATTATTAATCAATATATTATCTGGAGTGTTTGTAAATAGGAAGAGTTCCCCTAAGTTGAGCCCGCTGAAAATTTTTTCTCTTTATTGCCAAGAATATTTCCAAAAAATTGTTGATATTCCTTCCCTTACCTCCCAAAAAATATGTTGACGAATAAGATGTCTATTCTGAGAAGCAAGATTCCATATTGTAGAGCCTTTTGGGACACTATCAATTTTAAGTTTTCCTGTTAGTGATTGGGGCATACTGTATTTCGTTCCCATATGCATTTCCACAGGTCTTGGCCTCATTGAACCCATCTCCGCCATAATTTAGCTCCCATGATTTGATTTAAGACATAGGGATCACTAAGTCCTGGGCCTCTTGCCGATTTTTCTTTTATGAGTTGATCCCATGACAAAAGTGCCCATTTCCTGCAATCTTGCGCTACTTGCGAAAGGAATTTTTTTAAAAACATTTACTAATTTCTTGTAAATGATTTTAGGTGCCACTCTACCTAATAATTGGTATACCGGGAGTGATTGTAAAATATATTTTAGCATGATTAAGCGACTTGGATCATTTAGTACACAAAATTCCCAATTTCGCAGCTTCTGGCCAATTCTAGTTATAAGATCTTTCCAGTCAGAAATTCGCAGGGAGGAAGTATTCAGGGGCATCCCTAAGTACCTCATAGGGAACTTTCCTATCTTTAATCCTAGCATTCTTGCCAGAAAAGTCTGCACATTCTCATGAGTATTAAATAAATATACATTTGATTTATGATTATTAACAAGCGTACCTGAAGCTTCCATGAATAATTTCAAAATTTTTAAAATTACTCTTGCTTCTCTCAGTGAGGCCTGACAAAAAAAGAGGATATCATCAACAAAGTGTTGATGTGTCAAGGAGAGATCCGGACCCCAGAATTTTAGTCCCTGTAACTTCCCTTCCCTCAAAAAATCTTTAATTAATCTTCCCAATCCTTCTACTACTAAAATGAATAAGAAAGGAGAAAGCAGATCCCCCTGTTGAAGGCCTCTAGATATGTTAAAGGGCTTGGATGGAATTCCATTTAGGAGGATTGAAAAGTGTGGAGATGAAATAAATGAATGTAGCCATTTAACCCATCTATCATCGAACCCAAAAGCTTTCAGAACTACTGTCAGATAAGTCCAACTGATGCGATCATATGCTTTGGAGAGATCTAGTTTTATAAGCATACCTTTATTCTTGAGTGATTTTAGCGAGTGGATTTCCTCCTGAGTTGTAACAATGCCATCCAATATTTGTCTTCCTTTGAAAAATATTGTTTTCTCTGAGCATATAAAACTAGGTAAAAGTGGTTTAAGCCTATTTACCATGATAGTTGATAAAATTTTATAGATGACATTACATAGAGCTATTGGTCTGAACCCAACAGGAGTGTTTGAATTTTCTTGTTTAGGAATAAGAGTTATGAGTGTGGCATTCAAAGCTAGATAAACATTCTTGTTCCTCCTCGATTCCTCAACTATCTCCGAGATATCTACACCCATGAAGTTCCACGCTGCCTTAAAATATTCAACTATAAAACCACTCGGTCGAGGGGCTTTATTTAGCAGCGTATTCATAATTACTTCCTCTACTTCTTCCATAGTGATCTCTCTTAGCAAAGCTAAGTTTTTCTCTCTTGTGACTCTAGATGGAATATTTCTCGTTATTCTTTGAATGGCATCCTATCTATTTTGTTTAGGCTTTGTGAGAAAATTTCTGAAATGATCCACAAGTAAATTTTCCATATCCTCAATGTTGAAGTAATTGATTACCCTGTTCATCTTTTAAGGGGAAAAATATATTGTTCTATCTCCACTGTATCATAGTTTTGTGAAAAAAATTAGTGTTTCTTTCCCCTTCTTTTAACCATTGCACTCTTGATTTTTGCTTCCATAGTATCTCCTCTTGCTTCCTTCGTTCTTCAAGGAGACTGAGAATTCTCCCTTCTTCTACCATTAGGTCCTCTGTTCTTCCATTCAAAATCATAGTTTGTTGAATATTTTCCATTTTTTCTTTGAGTCTGATCTAGTCCTGTTGGATGTTTCCAAATTTCGTTCTATTCCATCTTTTAATTTCCTTTTTTAATTGTTTTAATATAAGCTGGAAGGTATGCATTTTATTTCTTCCTGTTATTCAATTAGTTTCCCACCAAAGTTTAGCTTTATCAAGGAATCTTGGGTCTCTCAACCAGAATAGTTCAAATCTAAATGGTCTATTATTCGGTCCTTCTTTTATATCAATGTTTATACGGATAGGCCAATGGTCAGATTCGAGTGTTGTACGAATCGCTTAATATACATCAAGACTTACTAGAGCTTCTGAAGCAAGGAACCGATATAACCTTGCTCCAATTTGATGTCTTTCTCCTCTTCTATTATTCCATGTATACATACCATTTACCGTGGGAATATCTACTAGATGTAGATATGTTAACAGGTCCTTGAAGAGTTCCATTTCCGGTTCTTCTCTCCTTATTCCACCCTTTTTTTTTGTCAGCATTAATAACATGTTGAAATCCCCACTAAGGAGCCAATAATTTTCTTGGTGCATTTCATTTAACTTCCTTATATCTTGTAAGAACACTTCTCTTTCTCTTGGGATTGGAGGCCCATAAAATGTTGATATTTTTATATTTTCATTTGATCCTATTTGCCTGAAAGTACCAGATAAAATTCTCAGAAGTCCTATCCATCCTTCAATTTCTAAAGGGTTCCATAATATAGCTATGCCTCCTGCTATTCCTCTTCAGTCTATAGCCATAAGCTCAAAATGAGGTTTGAATGAGTGAATAATGGTGGACATTTTTATTCTGGAAACTTTGGTTTCTTGGATCACCATTACTTGTGGTTTCTCTGTTTTCAACCTTTCCTTAAGGTATCTTTGTTTGCCTTTACTATTTAGGCCTCTTATATTCCAAGATATTACTTTCATTCGTTAAATTTTTGGGATTTGTTGGAATACCGTTGTTAACAGTATTATCTTACCTGTAATTATCAACATCTCACCAACATGGAAAATTTTAGGGGCTAATATTCGTAGGTGGGCTAATTTTCAATGGTTTTTCCAAAAACAAAAATCACCAATTTCCATTTTTCTAAAAATGATTTGCCCAAATTTTACAATATAAAATTATTTTACATTAAAAATAGCCAACATTATATAAAGGCTATATATAAAATCATTATAAATTTGAATAATTTTACAAATATATGAATAGATATTTTATAGTTTTCATATAAAGGATTAGTGACATTCGCCAATGTTTTAAACTTCAAAATAATTTTCCATCCTTAAAATTTCCCCTACTCACCAACTAATTGTATGGATTCCTGTAGTGTTCTCCTGCCCCTCTTTTTTGTCCATTTTGTATGAGGATTAGGTCCTTTAACAGCCGATTTTCCTGGGTTTATTTCTTCCTTTTTTTCTTGGGCTGTCAAATAGTTTTCAAAAGTTTCTTTATACAGATTTTTCTGTTCTGTAGGAATGAACCTATCATCTAGATTCTTCCATTCATTCAATAAACATTTTAATAATTTTTCCTCTGCACTCAATTCATATTTATTTTGTTATATATCCATTGGTATATGTTCCATTTGTGTATTATCCTCTGTTTCAATCTAATCTTGCAATGATTTGTGCTTTGTTGTATGGGGTTTTGAGGTACTTACCACATGGTCAGGCTCAGATCCTTCTTCTTCAGCATGAGATGTTTGCCCTTCCTCTTGCGGCACTTCAAAACGATTTGTTGATACCTTCTGAGCAGTTTGATTCATCGTATTTGTTGAAGCTTTATTATTTCTTAGTTTTTTTGAGACTATAATAAATCCATATTCTTTGTCTAGGCCCTGGTCAGGAACATTATTTTGATGGCTAGACTGTTGTTCCTAGATATTTAGAGGGAATTATTTGTACAGATGCCCATACTCATCGCATATTCGACAGCGAAAGGGAATATGTTCGTAATCAAGAAGTTGCACCCAGATTTTCCCATCATATTCGAGTTCTATATTTTTAGGCAATGGCTCATAAATATTCATATATACACAGATTCTTGCAAAAGAATTATAACAGCCTCTTCGAGTGGTTTCTACTATTTTAAAAAAACTTCCTAAAGAGTTACCTATACCCTCCAAAATATCTGGGTCCCAAAAATACATTGGGAGACCAAAAAGTCACACCCACACAGGTGCAGAAACAAATTGTGATGGGGTCCAACCCTTAACACCAAATCTGTGGTCAAAATTCTTTGAACAAAAACTTTAATATATGTCACAGTTTATACTATATGAATTGTCATTTTTCATACACATTACAGATTTGGATAATGGTAAAATTATTGGTTTGATATTTGTGATATTCGTATGGTACGTTGACAGTTCTGGTTTGTTGATTGCAATCAATTGTTATTTATTCTGCTGGTCCTTGTGAGCTGTCACGATTGAAACTTGTCCTGTTCTTCGAAATTCACCATCCCGCGTTGTTCTCAAACCCTAACACCACTCATTCGGCTTTCATTTTTCACTTGTTCGAATCTGTGAGGGTTTTGTTCTATGTGGTCCGTCACTGTGAGGGTTTTTACCCTCTGTTTGCTTCGCTAATATGTTGCTTATTCAGCTCTTTACTCTATCTCTATGGCACGATTTCTTGCCAAAGTCTTTTGATGGATCTCAATAGTCCTTCGCAAGGTAGTAATCTTCCAATTTCTTAACTTATTCGCCTCCTCTGTATACTTGTTCGGTCTGAAAAATTTTATCGAGCTCCGTCTCCAATCTACTGATGATTTTAACTTATTCTTTTTGTCACTTACAGGTCGAAATTATCTGAGGGTTTCTTTCAACACTTGCCTTAGCTCAACTCATCTTTCAAAAGGTAAACTATCCTTCCATGCTTCAGTTCTTCTAATATTTTTACTAGGATCTAATGTTCTCGCTCCTTGTGAGGAGGCCCTTCCGGAGTTTTGACCAAAAATTCACTTATGTTGATGTTACTTTGCCCAGGTAACTATACTCTGAAATTCATTTACTTTCTCTTGTGTTAAATCTCTATACTATGCTCTTAATTTTCATGGATACTAATCCCTTATAGTTTTCGTTCCTCTGCAGTTGGTTATAGTCTTTGGCCGCTCGAGATCTTCTCGCTTCCACAGTTATCGACCCCAACTTAAATGGGTAGGGTCGCTTCTTGATATGTCTCTATTAATTTGAACTAGACTGGTTTAGAATAGGGTTTTTGTCCTCGATTCTCTTTTTATTTTTCTTTGTGTTAATTCTGTTGTCAAAGGTTGTTCTAGTGTAAAAATACTAGGGTTTGAAAAACAATTATGTGTTCAACCCTTTGTTCTTCCCCCGCTTCTCGTTTGTTGGCTTGTCTTCGATTTAGATGTTGTAAGTTATGGGTTTCGAAAACCCCAACTTGTAACTTTGATCTGTAACTTGATATGTAATACTTGTTTATAGTCCTTCGGGACTCTTCAGAGACATTTATATTTATAATAAATGAAAAAAAAAATTTGTTAAATTCTGTCAAAAAGAAATTTTGTGAATACCTGGGAATGGTTATTTATTTGTTAATTCGAATGTACTTGTGAAATGCTTCCGCTTGTGTGAACATGCTGAAATCTTGTGCTTTCAACTCGTAATTTTCTTTGACTGCTCTGATGCCTGTACTCAACGTTACTTCTATATGCTTGAGTTTCAATGATGCTTTAATTTCGTTTTTATTACAGTCACGAAATTAGTCAATGTTTTCAAATTCAATTATCAATAGACAAAAGGGAAAATAATACAACAGTATTTGGCTGCAAATTTTATAGACTCAGATGGTTTTTCTGAAGAAAAAAATCTCTGTTTCATTTTGTTATGCTCTTTCTCTTTGTGATGGAAACTCGAACCTTGCAGAATGTATTTTCTTCCTTTTTGTATCACTGTAGGAAACAGTTTTCAGTTTGAAACTGTCAACTGTTTTTTTACAACTGCATTCTTGACTATGTTCTTTTAATGTAAGAATGAATTTCAAATGAAATTTAAAGTAAAATTGTTACACAGTAATTTGTCACCGTCCCTACCATTTCCCGTCCCGCACAATGGAGGACCCATTTTGTGACCTGTGAACATTGTCATGCCTTGAAAACATCATCAATGCATCCCTCTAAGCATGAGCTTTATTTTCCCTTGAGACATCTCCTTGCAAAAATCATGAAAAGCATCCCTTTTTGCATTGGCGCGGGCAGGCAGTTCAGTACTCGCACCAATGGGGAAAATCCTGCAAAGAGGTCGTGCCAACTGGCGCTCTGTCATAGAGCAGTAGTCGCGCCACCCAATTTAGGGACTATTTTTTAAATAAAGATGGCGGAAGTTGAGTCCCAACAAACTCAGAAACCATTGCCTATCTTGAGTTGGGAGGTTTGGCTGCGGGAGTTCTATGGAGAGGAAGTGGTTTTGCCACCTCCCATGGAACCTTCCTTGTTGATAGGGCCAATCCCATAATAATAGGGATCCCAACTCCCTCCTTCCCCATCTATAAAAGCCTGCTCAAATCCATGGCTAGCTAGTCTTGAAGTGCTGAAGCTTTGCATCTCCATATTCCCAAGAGCCTTTGTGGTGTAAGAATCCTCTCTTTCCCTTAAGAGTGACTCAAATGAGACCATTGTCGAGAGACTCCGGAGAGAGTTTTCCCTTTCGCCAGCGAGCACTGCGGGGGCGTGGAACGACAAGACCGTCCCAGAAGGAGGCCGTGACGGTCGAACTTGAATTTGTAATCTCTCATTGTTGAGTATTTAGCGATGATTATGATATTGGTTTTCCATTAATGTTCCATCATGTTAATCGAGTCATATCTTCGGTGATGTTTAATTCGTGCCGGATTTTATAGAAACTGTCATTGTTTCTTCCCGTATGCGGTGTTCATCCTGAGTCGTGGAAGTTGTGATGCTGCGGGGGTGGGAGCAGGGACGCTTCTTCTTCAGATTCTAGCGTTGGAATCCAGGTAGGCTTCTATTCCTAGTCTTTCCATTCGTAACTAGGAGCTTGCGTCATAACATTGTTTGATTGTTGCTAGACCCCTGCTGGGCTAGTAGGGATTTACCTCCTCAACAATTTGGCGACTCCGCTGGGGATCGTCCGGATTTCATTGTCTCGTTTGTGTTGTCTCGCTTTGATTGTTTTATGTTTTTCCTTGCTTGATGAACCTTTTGGGTTGGGTTCTTTCACTGTTTTTGCTTCTTGGTTTGCTTAGCTTGCATTGGTCTGCTTCTGGAGTAGCTTGTTTTTAATTTTGACTGAGAAACTTGACTGGCGCGGTTTTTAACCTGACAGTCGCGCCAATTGGCGCACGTTTCCTTTGTCCAGCCCACGCCAATTGATTTCTGGCGCCAGTTTCACCCTTACAGTCGCGCCACCCCTGTAAGATTTTTGAGTTTCCTCATTTTTGAGCTCTCTGGATTTGGTCAGTGTTTTTCTTCTTGATTTTCCGACTGCCTGAGTGTGTTGGAGTCCTGTTTGACTGGGAATTCACCTCTGTCCTTTGGTTGTTTTCTTTTATCTACCAATTTCACGTTTTAAGCCCTAGGGCATCTAGTGGCTTAGTGTATCGAGCCCTCCTTGGGAGTTTTGGTGTTTTGATTGTCCTGTCAACTATCTGATTGATTCTCCGCATCCTCTAAGTAGTTGTTCATTGTTTTGTTGCGATTTTTGGGTGATTGTTCATTCATTCATTCGAATTTCGTTTGGTCTTGCCTTGGACCTAGATCACACGGTCCATTGGAAGCTTTTGAGTCTTTTCTTCGTTTTGAGAGACTTTGGTAGATTTGGGGATCTGATTGCTTGTGTTGTTGAGTGAAATTTGTTTGTTTCGCTCTCTTGAAAATCGTTTCTCAAGTTGTCCCGTTTGTTTTCAAGTTTGTTTAGTGCATATCAGCTATTAAACATTGAAAATCAAAAAAAAAAATCTCTTTTGCTTTTGTTAATTAGTGCAAATTGTGATCTTTTCCATATCGCTAGTGATTAGTGTTTTGAACGAAAAGTTTTCAATTTCATTAGTTGCATTAGAGATCTCATTGTTTGTCTTCCGTTCATTTCGTTTGTGTAAAAGCTCTCAACTCTTCTCTAACTAGTTTTCATCGAACGAAATGTTGCACTGTGGCATATAGATTTGCATTTAGGAGTCTTTCGAGACACTACATACGATAGGGCCTGAAAATTGAAACTTAATTGAAGATCAACTGTAAAATTTATTTCAATTAACCTAAGGCAGCATTGGAACTTAACGAAACATATTTAGAAGGTCTAGGCTAGAGACGTGTTCCAGCGTCGTTAAACCTAGCAGCTGTCGTTCGCCTGTTGGCTTTAGACAGCGCTAGTACGGACTTGCGCTCCCCGTACCGTCGCGTATATAAAGGGATACCCCTCTAGGTTTTCAATCCTTTATCCACAGGAAGCCGAGTCTGCCGCCCTATACCCGTGATACACCGAACACAGCATTCAGGGAGACTACCTGCACGTACGGAAAGTCCTTGGTCGATTTCTGTTTCATTATTGAAACCAAGGTGTATATTGCAGTTCACGGATATTTGGTACGCCCTTTGTGCCTAGTATTTCCTGAGCAGTCATTTGGTCTTTTCTGACTCCCTAAACTTGAAAAGACCGTCAAGCGCTTGTCCTTTCACGCTTGTGTCAACTCTGAAAGAGATAGAGTCATCTTTTTATCGTTTCTCGACTCTTAAAATATGAAACGGTAGAATTTCTTACTTTCCAATGTGGTAAAATTAATCGCCCACGATTACACACCCATTTAGACATTGCTTGTTGACCGTTTGATCGTGTGTCTTAACTCGTTTTCAACCCGTGTGTGTGTTTGCTCTTTTTCTCTAGTCTTTTGCCACAGTGGCGGAACCTTCGGTTTCGTCTACTGGTAGTCCTTACACAGACGATTCTTCAGAAGCTTCTCAGTCTTCTGTTGAACCACAGCAGCCTGTTGTTTCTGAGTTTCCTGACGGGGGACCGGTTCTCACTGAGCAACCCTTTGGAGGACCAGTTGAGTTCAATTGGCCCTTTTCGGACCCTGTGTCTGAATTGAGATTAGGAGCTGATTTCCTTTCTCTTACATCGGGTTCACCGTTTGTTGCTACTGTTTTTCCTCCTAGTCCTCGCCGTCTTTTGCGTGATTTAATGGCAGGATCGACCATGAGTGATTCTGGTGAGGAAATTCCTGGTGAAGACTATCAGCGCATCCCGCGTAGATTGTTTGAGAGAGACGACTCTGAGCTGGCTACCATGTCGTCAGCCAGTCCTTCTTTACCACAGGGATACAGATCTCTGGGTCAGATCATTTCAGCTGCAGCCTCTATGGGAATATCATCTCCTGCTTCGAGCGTTTGTACTACCACCGAGGTGTCCCATCCCGGCAATCATATATTCGTTAGAGCCCCATCATGTTTGTGTGGTGCCTCTTATATATTGTCGGCCATCTGCACAGGTGCGGGCCAGCTGCGAAGATGTTTGTCTAGCTCTTTGCTATACGGAGAATATCTCTCCCCGGGAGGAGTATCGGTTATTTTGCAGTGACATGCAGCAAACCAGATTTCCCAGAATCCTTACCAAATCTTTCTTTTGTATATACACGGGCAGCCTCCCGTGTATGCTTTCCCGAGTCAGTATGAAATACTTATACAAGGCACGGGAAGTTTTTGAGACTGCTCCTTAGGCTTATCTGTATGCTCAAGGTTTACCTTACAACCAGGCTTATAACCCGCAGGGACAGCCCTTCCAAGGCCAACCTGTGGGCCAACACATGTCAGCAAACCTTTAGGAACGGCCATCAAAACTACTGCGGAGCCAGCAAGGGCCATTGTACAATCCTGAGGACCATACTATAACCACTTATGGTCAACTTTGCTCAACTCGGTAGGGGTATCAGGCGGGGCCAAGCACTGTGGTCTCAGAGGCAAATCTGACCTTCTTCTGAGATGTAACCACAATATCCTATTGTTTCTAACGTTGCATATCAGCCAGGACCACCCTATGGTTCTGCTTCAAGTCAAACTGGTTTCCAGCAAGCACCTGGTCCTGTTCCACCACCAGGCCAACCAGTTCATCCGGTACAACCTGGGGCTCACTTACAACCAGGTCAACCTGCGCAACCAGCGCCGCCTGTTTATCCGGGCCAGCCTGGTCATTCAGGCCAGCCCTCTCAGTCAGGCCAACCTGTTCATTCAGGGCAGCCCTCTCATTCCGTTCACTCTGCTCAACAGCCTGTTCATTCAATGCCGTAGCCAAATCAACAGCTGCGCCCTACGTACCAGGCTCCGCAGGGTTCCACTTATCAGCAGCCTACTCATCCTCAGAGTGGTTATTATCCTCATGGTCAGTCTCAACCGAACTATAACCACCCCAGAGGCTCTCAGTATTATCCTCCTCCACCCGGTTCTACCTACACTCAGCAGCCAAATCCAAGCAGCCTTGTATACGGGGAACGCTAATGGGGCCGAACCACAGTTTATCGAAACCCATATGGTACCGGAATCCAAATCGGTGGTTGCTCTGACCATACCCCTACGGTGAAATCTGCGGAGACGAGGAACTCGTAGGGTCGGGGATATTCACAACCATCGTGGAGCATGGGTACCGGACCTCATCCTGGGACTGGCATGGCAGTTAACCCTCCATTGTCGTTCCTGGCTACCTTGGAACTGCCAGACGTTTCAAAGTTGACCAATGATCCGATTTCGCATAATCCATATTGGCCTCCGGTTCCCACCAAGATACCAGGTGATTGTCCCAAGTTTGAGGGCAAAGCTGGCGAAGATCCCCAGGCGCATGTGATGACGTATCACCTCTGGTGTTCGTCTAACTCTTGGGTCGACGATTCGATCCGTTTGCGTCTTTTCCAGCGTACTTTAACAGGAGCCGCTGCTAAGTGGTACATAGAGCTATCCCATGGTATTTTTTAGGATTTCAACTCATTAGCCATGGCTTTCCTCACGCACTTCCAGTTACCAGTCCGGTATGAGGCCGGGACGCACCTCCTGAGTTCTCTGAAACAGGACAAGGCCACTCACATCTCAGATCACATTCATGAGTGGCGGCGTCATCGTCGACTGATCAAGTTTCACATACCTGATCAGATTTTGACTCACTGGTTCACCACCTCCTTTGTGAATAAAATCGCTCAGGATATCGCAATGGGAGCGTGTGTGACGGAGGAACAAGCTATCGCGCATGCCCAGTACCTGGATCTTGTCTATTCGCAGTCTGGCACGCTTTATGACATCTTGACTGATGCTCCATGGCCCGGAACCACTAAGGCTCCGCCTACCCCTGCGGTGGATGGTGTCATTGGTTCCGTCTCTCAAAATTCGAAGAAGTCTTCGAATGGGAAGCAGAAGGCTAATTCTTCCAACAATACCTCTGCTAATCCCGCCTCATCCGATTCTGGTAAAACCGTGGAGGTGAATGCCGTCCAGGCCAATCCTGCGGACAAATCCTCCAAGGGGAAGAAGAAGGGCAAAGGCAAATCAAAATCTGATGCCCCGAAACCGGAATCTAAATCTCGAACTGAGGATGGCTCCCAGCGTAAGCCGAAATTCCCTTGCCTCATCTGTGAAGGTGACCATTACACTAAGGATTGTCCACAACGGTCCGAGGTTAGTCAACTTCTTAAAGGCTCTAAAGGGACTCCGGCTGTTTTAAAAGAGCCATTTCCATCTCAGCAGACCCAGATGGTCGAACAGGCATCACCATCTGCACCGTTTGGGTCTCAGGTTTTCATGATGAAGACTAATGCACCTGTCACTATCGCTACGCGGTCGAAGGATTACAATGAATCGCGGCAGGCACCCGGGAAGGCAGTTGCGGATGGGCCGCCTCCCCCACCTGCCTCCGGTCCATTGGAAATCAAGAAGCCGACTCCCGAACCCGTTGTGAAACCACCTCCCAAGGGTGTTCTTCGAAGATCCTCTTACAATCCAAATGCTCGTGCCGCTCAACATTACAGTATTGTTGAGGATCTAACACAGGCGCCATGTGCTATTTCTGCACTTGAGGTTCTTCAAAGTTGTCCTTCACAGCGGAAGGCTTTACTGTCTGCAATCGGTGGCATTGATCCCGCTGACTCGAGCCTTCTCACCTTCGATCTGGAGAATTTTACTCCCCGGCTTCCACATCAAATCGCTTTGGTCATTCAAGTCAGGATTAACGGTCTGAACATTCATAGGGCCGTCGTAGATGAGGGTGCATCCACCTGCATTATGTCTTCTGCTTGCTGGAAGGCCATCGGCTCTCCAGCCTTGTCGTCATCTCCCAATGCCCTTGAGGCATTTGATGGTCGGGAATCTAAACCCTTGGGAGTTCTCGAGAGTCTCGTGATCACATTACAGGGAAAAACTGTCAACGTAGAAGTAGAGGTGGTTGACGCTAAACTCAACTAAAATATACTTCTTGGCCGCAGCTGGACCCATGCCATGCTCTGCGTGCCATCTACCGTCTTTTGATTCATTAAGTTCCCTCACGAGGGCAAGATTGGCACGGTAGATCAGTTGTCATTTTTCACCTCTAGCTCTGCGAACAACGTGCCATACGTGGATCAAATTCCCAATCCCCCAGACAGCATAGGACCTGGTCTTTTCAAAGACCCAGTCCTCATGGGTATATTCCCCGCACCACCACCGAATACCGCTCAAGTCAACATGTTGTCCAGGACTGATGACCCCTGGCTTATTCCTACACCTGAGCAGGTATATGAGTTTGGAGAATCCATGCCTTTAACGCCAGTAGAGATCAGCTACTGTGAGATTGTTGCCACATCGGATCCTCCACCTCCTCAGCATGCTCCTTTGAGCATGGCTCTCGACGTCTACTCCCAATCCCCCTGGCTTGGTCAGGTTGATTCACCTGATCCTCTCAGAGAGACTTTTCCTTCAGATGAGGCTATCATTGAAACTATGTCTCTTGAGGAGCTGCCTTGGGGCGATGGACATCATCGCTCCTCGTTTATGCCTAGCTTGGGGGCAATGACTGATTGTATGGAGCGTTATGCTACTCAGGTTCCTTCCCCTCCTCTTCAAACACCGATCTTGACGCACGAGGTCTTTTCGGAGGGTAATCTGAGTAACATTACTCAAACTGTTCCAATCAACATCTCCGTTAAACCGGGGATTGTTGAGAACATTCATGTGGGTGTGACTTGCTCTCCCGAGGAGATTCAAGTCTATACTGAGCTTTTCAAAGAATTCAGAGATGTTTTCGCATGGTCTTACGAGGAAATGCCGGGAATTGATCCTAGTATTGTCGTGCACGAGATTCCAACCTATCCAGGTGCGAAACCCATGCGCCAACGCTTACGTCCCATGCACCCTCGGAAAGCCACCGCCATCAAGGCAGAAGTTGAAAAACTTCTGAACGCGGGTTTTATTTATCCCATCCCCCTTACAGAATGGGTGTCCAACATTGTCCCTGTCGATAAAAAGCAGGGTACAATTCGAGTCTGTGTGGATTATCGCGACATCAATCGCGCCTATCCAAAGGATAATTATCCCACTCCATTTATCGACCAGATCATCGACGAATGTGCCGGGAGTGAGATCTATTCCTTAATGGACGGTTTCTCAGGTTATAACCAAATCAATATCGCACCTCAGGATCAACATAAGACCACATTCATCTGTCCGTGGGGCAGTTTCGCGTACAAAAAACTCTCGTTCGGCTTAAAGAACGCTGGCACTACGTTTCAGCGTGCGATGTCCTACGCTTTTCATGACATTCGCCATATCGTTCAGCCTTATCTGGACGACTTGCCAGCCCATTCGGGTAAGCGAGAGGACCATCCTGAACATCTTCGCCAGATATTCCTTCGTTGCAGACGCTACAATATCAGGCTCAATCCTCATAAGTGCGTCTTCTGCGTTGATTATGGCCATCTCTTAGGCTTTATAGTCTCAAAAGATGGAATTCGCCTTGACCCTCTAAAGGTCAAGGCCATTGTAAATCTCCCATCACCCTCCTCCCTGTATCAGTTACAGAGTCTGCAAGGGAAAGCGAATTTCCTTAGGCGCTTTATCCCGAATTATGCCGAGGTGGCCAAAGGATTCACTTGTTTGTTAAAGCAGAGCGTTCCCTTTCACTGGGACGAAATTGCTCAGGAATCCTTTGAGAAGCTGAAGACATTGCTAGTTAATTCTCCGTTGCTTCGTCCTCCGAACTACCACCGCGACTTCACTTTGTATCTAGCCGCCGCATTTAGCACCATCGCCATGGTCTTGGTGCAGGATGACGATAACGGTGATGAACATGTTGTTTATTACCTGTCTCGGAACCTTCTCGACCCGGAAACGCGTTATGCACATGTCGAGAAGTTGGCTTTAGCAGCAGTACACGTTGTACAACGCTTTCGCCATTACATCCTTTTGCGCACGATAACAGTGGTTTCAGACTGCAACCCTATGACGTATATTCTTTCTAGACAATTACTGGGGGGAAAGTACTCCAAATGGATTGTAATCCTGCAGGAGTTTGACTTGGAGTTCACCACCGCCAAGTCAACTAAATCACTGGTCTTCATGGATTTGATATGTTCTCTCCCTATAGACTCTGTTCCCTCACACTCTGAAGACCATATACCGGACGAAACGCTTTTTCTCATCAGTACTCGTGATCCTTGGTACGGTGACATAATAGTGTATCTTCAGACCGCGACATTTCGGTCTGAGTTGGATAAAGCTGCCCGCCGTCGGATTCGGCACCAGTCCCAACCCTACCGTATAGTAGGAGATACCTTATATCGCATTGGAGTAGATTCGGTGCTCCGACGATGCCTTACCTTGGAAGAGGCTGAGAAAGTCTTAAATGACTGTCACAGTGGCGCCTGTAGCGGACATATGTCCGGGTATGCTACTGCCCAGAAGATTCTGCGGGCAGGTTATTTCTGGCCTTCCATATTCAAGGATTGTATCACTGCAATCCGTAAATGTCATCCATGCCAGATTTTTCAGCGCAATATGCGTGCGCCGTCGTTGCCATTGCATCCCGTTATTATCGTCGGCCCTTTTGCGAAATGGGGCGTGGATTTTATGACGTGTAACCCTCACTCGGCCGGGGGGCGTGCGTATATCATTGTCGTCGTCGACTACTTCACTAAGTGGGCCGAGGCGATGCCTACACTAGCTGCTGACGGGAAAACGGCTGCTCAATTTATATTCAACCACGTTATTGCACGGTTCGGGGTTCCTCAAGCCATCGTCACTGATCACGGTACTCATTTCCGTGATTACATGATGGCGGAGCTGACTTCAGCGTTGGGCCTGCGTCACGACAGCTCAACACCATACTACCCTCAAGCGAATGGTCAGGTTGAAGCGGTGAACAAAGTTTTGGTCACTATGCTTCAGCGAACAGTTGGGATTCATAAATCAAATTGGCATCTCCAACTGTTCTCAGCTCTCTGGGCGTACCGAACATCTGCTAAGAGTGCAACTGGATTCACACCATTCCAATTGGTGTACGGTCTGGAAGCTACTCTGCCGGTTGAATGTGAAATTCCTTTGCTTAAATTAGCTGTGGAGCTCTTACCGGATACTTCTCCTGAGGAAGAACGTCTTCTGTATCTCGAACGGTTGGATGAAACCCGTCGTCTAGCTGCTTTGATCATCGAAGCACAAAAGAAAAGGGTCAAAACTCATTTTGATCAATCTGTTTCCCCCCGTTCTTTCATTGAAGGAGACCTCGTCCTCTTGTACGATCAGGCACATGATAAGCTTGGAGCCGGTAAGCTCCAGCCTATGTGGCACGGGCCCTATATAGTAAAGCGCGTTTTGAAAAATGGGGCCTACGAGCTCATAGATTATGAAGGAGTTCCGCTGGCGCAGCCCAGAAATGGGCTGTACCTCAAAAAGTACTATGCCTGAAGAGATTTCTTGGTGTGGTGTGTGTACATAGGTGTGTGATTGTCATTTGTGTGCATAGTGTGGTGTGCTTTGTAAACATCTTTCTGCTGATCGGGTCTTCCTGGTTGTGCAGATGTCTATTCATCCATTTTCTGGTTTCGCGGATGGTGCCTCCCGCAGTACCAGGAATCTGTCTTCCGCAGCCCGGGTAATCTACGATCCTGTTGGTGAGTTGATTGACCTGCAAGGTGTGTGTCTAGGACGTACCACGAACAATATTGCGGAATATAGTGCCGTGTTGGAATTGTTAACCGAGGCAGTAAACCTTGGTATCCGTGAATTTCTCGTGTACCTAGATTCACAACTTGTAGTGTTACAGCTGAACAGACACTATTCGGTAAGGAACCCGTCCATCTTACATCTGTATTTGCATATTCGATTACTGGAAAGGAATTTTGTCTACATTACATATCATCATATACCCAGGCATTTGAATACATTAACAGATGCAGTAGCAAATTTGGTACTAGACAGACATTTGCACAATTTATAAATCATCATCACATGTAAAGAAAGACTCATCCAGAAATAGATATGTATATATATAGATATCGAAATGTTTACATAGAGTGTGTCACATAAAACTCGAAAAATATGCATAATCGTCTTAGTACATCCGGAGACGCTATGTCTCTCAAAAAATAGGTGTGGTATAAATCCTAAGGACTAATCCGCATGGTGCTCATGATAGCACGTGACTGCATGCACTAGGCGCCTCAGGATTCAGTGGATTCGACTCGGAACTCCCACCGTGTGGCGCTGGTATGCCATCGGTACGTCTGCTAGCCGGGCATAGTCTGGGATCCCGTGGGCAATCCCCTCGAGGTTCTGGATCAGTTCATCTCCTCCGGTGCCTTCTCCCTTAATCTCAGGGGCGAGTTGTGTCCTCCGGGAGATTGGAGACATCCCAGCTAGTCTCTCAGGTCCTACATCTGCATGCATATATGATTGTGTTAGGACGAATGTGTATTAACAAAAAAAAACATATAAACATAAAATCAAAATATGAGGTCTTACCCAACTCCTCGTCCCAGTCATCTCCTTCTGGTAGTGGGAGATCTGGGTCCCCGGTAAAGTTAGTTCCTGCATAGGGCCAGTCTTCCACGACGATCAGCTGGCGCCGTAACCACCTAAAGAACTCTGGCCTCCAGGACATCTGTTGGCCACCTCCAGATCTGGGCATCAATGCTGCCCAGCGAGCCATTCTTGGCTCTCGTGGTATCGGACTCCCCACTGCGGCCCCTTGGCCCTGGAAGATTGGTAAACGTTCCAGAATGAACGATACCAAGATGGAACCATAACCGAACTGTTTCAGTTTCCCCTGTTTGCACTTTGTGAGCTGCCTTTTCATGTTGATTGTTACTGCTTCTGCCCAGTTAAACAATAAGGGACCCATGCATTCTGAGGCCAGCAGGAGTTGGGTCTTCGTGGCCTCGTGCGGAGCCTGCGATCCAGCAGCCCGCGTAATGGTATGGAGAACTACTCTCAGTGCTAGATCATGGATAGTGTGGATATCCACCTTCTTGCTTCCTGATCCTGTTTGTGCCCCTCGGCACACCCGTGCCATTACTTCTTCCATCTTTTCCCCAGATGGTCTGCTTCCAGTCAATACGGGGATTGGACCTCTGCGGGACAATCCAGTGATGAAATAAACATCGGTGACCTCCAGTTCTAACACCTGGTCTCGTAACCTGAACACCTGTTCATGTTCGTCCCAGATACTGATTAAATACTGGAGGAGCTCGGGCTGAGCTCGTAAACATGGTGTGAGGAAGAACTTTTTCAATCCACAGTTTCTCAGTGCATTCATGCAAGCTTGGCTTTGCATGGCTTGTTCATCCTCTTCTCCGTGCTCTCGTTCTTTCCATTTGATTGCCATTTTGAGTGATTACCTGCATTCACATGGTCAAAAACCCTTAGTTAGATCTTTGATGAGCTTCAAATTCCATGCAATTTGGTCTAAATGTCGAAATTTTGGGCGGATTTTGAGGTTCGGCCGCTGGCGCGAGCCCTTTGTAAAAAAGAGCTCATTGGCGCGGGTCCGTACCCGATACCCGCGCCAATGGGCGCAGCCCTAAAATTTTAAAAGTGGCCACACATAATTGATTTTTAAGGGAAAGTTACTAAAAAATGAATGAGAATGAAGAGCAAAAGAGCGCCTCTTACCTGTGACAGACGAGAAGCTGAATGGTCGACTGGATTTGTCGCAATCACCGTCAGAAGTTTTTGCTCCAAATGGACTACTGTTGCTTTCCACCAAGGTAAATAGTAAAAGTAATTTTATTTTTACCAATTTGACATATTTATAACTTTTTCGACGTTAAATGAGTTTTAAAAGTTATTTTTATCAAATATTTGCATATGTTATGTCGAAAATGGATTTTACGCTTGCTTGGTATGTGCAGCAGCAAGTTTTTGCGACTTAAACGATGGAAACGAGTTGTATTTTATACTTTTTCGGACTCGGTAAATACACGAAAAAGTCACTCTGGAGTCATCTTTCAGCTCTTTTTTGACTCTCTAAATATGAAAAGATCGCCGAGGCCCTTGTCGTTTCGATCTCGTTAAAATGGACACGAATCGACATTCACCCAGTATAAGTTTAACCCTTTTTCGGGTTGGGATGGATTGATTACGAAAAAGGAATACCCTAGCCTATTGCGACTAGGAGGTTTTCCCGGATATTGTTTTCTACCTTTTCGGATCTGGGGAACTATTTACGAAAAGGGACCTGTGGAGTTTTCTTTTCCGCTGTCTTTTCAAACTCTCTAAACATGAAAAGACGCCGAGTTCTTCCTTTGTCAGACTCGTTAAACCATGATGACATTGGATTTCGTCGAAATGACGTTCTCCGAGTTTCTCCTTCCTAGGACTCGTTAAATGCACTAGGATGGATTCGCCCGAAGGGCGGACTTATATCGCAAGCATATGCTATCCCCTTCAAGCTTGTTATTAAAAATAATTGGGGTACTCGCCAGAAATGGTGGGGGAAAAAATGGAACCATCGTCGTTGTCATCGGCAGTATGTCGCTCTTGAACATGGCACTTGTCTGCATCCGTGTCGGGTTGGGGACATCTCATCTCGTTGCTTCACTTTGCCTCCATGGGTTTGGGTAATCTCTTTTGACCTCTCATCTGTTCACTGCCTCGTCACCATGACCTCTGATCCGTTGATGTCAAATACTTCCAAGTCCACTGTCGTGCCGTTCATGTGTTCAAGAGAAGTTGACCTCTGCAAATATCAACCTTCCTCTGTTTCTCATACGATCCTGATTCACAACAAAACATCATGTTCCTCTGTCTCGTGTCGATGATGTGGGAATCATTATGGCCCACCTTCGATCAAGGTCACTTCTTGTCGACTTCAACTCATTATCCAGGAAGTTGGTCTAGAGACTCCTGATGGTACCTTGGAGCCTGCATGCCTCAATGGCAGGTTCGTCGCATTCGACGTGAGGTTTACATCATTGACCTCCGATCGGGTGATTCTGCGGGTGTTCGACTTCAACTCATTTATTCGCACGCCGTAGATTGTACCTGTAGTACCTTGAGGGCCATTGTCATTATTGGTGGTTCCTCTCGCGTCTGTTAACAGCTTTCATCATTGGCTGGTAATCAGACGATGTTCTTGCATGTTCGACATCAGCTCACATATTCACATGCTCGAACTTGTACTTTGTTTGGGTCGAGATGGAGCGCAAGACCCTGGATTGTGTCTGTTGTAATCCAGGCTGCGATTGTGGATTATTATCATTATGTACATGACTCATTGATTGGATGGCTGCGACCATACCTGAGTCTATTTGTTTGATCTTAGTTGGATGGCTGCACCCATGCCCTGGATCCGGATTATAGCATACTCTGTTTCGGATGGCTGCGTCCATACCACATATATATCATGTACTTGAGATATCGGTTGTATCTTTTTGCGCAGGTTTTCCGACGGCGGGCCTTCAGTTGAACATGTTCTCGTAAAGCATTTCACCCCTCTCTCTCTCGGGCCTCATACTTTAGGGGGCATCTGTTACACAGTAATTTGTCACCGTCCCTACCATTTCCCGTCCCGCACAATGGAGGACCCATTTTGTGACCTGTGAACATTTTCATGCCTTGAAAACATCATCAATGCATCCCTCTAAGCATGAGCTTTATTTTCCCTTGAGACATCTCCTTGCAAAAATCATGAAAAACATCCCTTTTTGCATTGGCGCGGGCAGGCAGTTAAGTACTCGCGCCAATGGGGAAAATCCTGCAAAGAGGTCGCGCCAACTGGCGCTCTGTCATAGAGCAGTAGTCGCGCCACCCAATTTAGGGACTGTTTTTTAAATAAAGATGGTGGAAGTTGAGTTCCAACAAACTCACAAACCATTGCCTATCTTGAGTTGGGAGGTTTGGCTGCGGGAGTTCTATGGAAGGGAAGTGGTTTTGCCACCTCCCATGGAACCTTCCTTGTTGATAGGGCAAATCCCATAATAATAGGGATCCCAACTCCCTCCTTCCCCATCTATAAAAGCCTGCTCAAATCCATGGCAAGCTAGTCTTGAAGTGCCTAAGCTTTGAATCTCCATATTCCCAAGAGCCTTTGTGTTGTAAAGAATCCTCTCTTTCCCTTAAGGCCGACTCAAGTAAGGAGACCATTGTCGAGAGACTTCGGAGAGGTTTTCCCTTTCCTTGGCGAGCTTTGCGAGACGTGGACGACCGGAGACCCGTCCGAAGGAGATCGCGACGTCAGAACTTGGTTGTAATCTCTCTTCGTTTATTATTTAATAGATGATTATGATTATGGTTCCACTCTGTTTTCCATCATGTTAATGCGAGTAACATCCTTTCTGACTGATGTTTAGTTACGTGTGTCGGATTTTATGCTTGTATCTGTTTGTTTCTTCCATGTGCAGGTGTTCATCCGCGGAGATCGTGGAGGGATTGTGATCTGCCGAGGCTGAGGAACGGGGACGCTTCTTCTTCAGATCATAGCGTTGGAATCCAGGTAGGCTTCTATCTCTAGTCTTCCATTCGTAACTAGGAACTTGCATCATAACATTGTTTGATTGTTGTTAGACCCCTGCTGGGCTAGTAGGGATCGCCTCTGTCCGCAGAGGGGATTTACCTCCTCAACAAAAATATTTAAGTAAAATTACAGAACTTAATTAACATTTTGGCACTAGTGGTAATTTCCTAAAATAAAAATAAAAACCACAGGTTCAATGACCTGTCAGAAATCAATTGTAACAGTAAGACAAAAACCTGTCCTTTTTGTCTACCCTGAGTTGGATGCTCCTACATCAAATTCTCGGGGTAACAAAAATTAATGGCTCCGTTCCATGAGATATTCAATAGAATAGCCTGCTTTCTGTATTTGCGCTGCATCAAGCCACGAACTGTGCTCAATGGGATGGTTCTTCCACTTGACAATATATCGTAAGTACTCCTTCCTGCGAGTGGGCTTGGCTACCTGTGTGTCAAGAATGCTCTCGATGTCAAGGGGTTGCGCTGTAGGCATTTGCCTCATCCAAGAACCACTATCAAACTGGGTGTCCTTTTCTGGCCATGTTGCCCTGTCGTCTTCAGGACTGGCAGTATATGGAAACAGATCTGCTACATTAAAAATGGATGATATGCCTATCCCTGGTGGCAGTTGTAATTCATAGCCATTGGCAGAAAATTTTCGAAGAATTTTACAGTTCCCAATATTCTTAAACTTCAGCTTGTAATATTCTCCCTTAGGAAAACGTTCTTTGCGTAAATGGGCAAGAACTTCGTCCCCTACATTAAACTGAACTTCCCGCCTCTTCAAATCTACTTGCTGGTTGTATTTTTGACTGCTGTCCTACAATTTTGACTTCACCTGCTCATGTAAATCGCTCATTGCTTGGGCGAAATCTTCCCCATCAGCACTCCTTTTTTCCAGCTTTCCCAAATCCTGCAGTTCATGCACTCCGCGAGGATGCATGCCATACAGAACTTGAAAAGGACTATATCCTGTGCTGCGATTTGGTGAATCATTATAAGCAAATTCCTCTTGTGCAAGTACACGATCCCACATCCATGAATTTTCACCAATTAAACTTCATAGCAGGTTTCCCAAGCTCCTGTTTACCACCTCTGTTTTCCCATCAATCTGTGGGTGATATGTGGAGCTAAAATTCAACTGAGTGTCCAACTTCTTCCAAAGGGTACGCCAAAAATTTCCTGTGAAATTCACATCCCTGTCAGAAATAATGGACCTTGACAAGCCATGCAATCTGACGATCTTCGTGAAAAACAAGTGTTCTACATGAGTGGCATCACTAGTTTTTCGACAAGGAATGAAATGTGCCATTTTAGAAAACCTGTCTACTACCACCATCACCGAGTCAAAACCTCGTTGCATCCTGGGTAGACCCAAGACAAAGTCCAAGCTGACTGAGTCCCATGGTCTACTTGGAATAGGTAATGGCATATAAAGTCATGTATTCTCGCTGTGTCCCTTTGCCAATTGACACATTTTACATCTACTCACATATCTATGCATGTCCGTTCGCATCTTTGGCCAGTAATAGAAATGTCTGAGCTGTGATAATGTCTTGTCTATACCGAAATGTATGTCTAGACCTCCACTGTGATTTTCTCGAATAATGTTCTCCCTCATCGAACAGTCGGGAATGCACAAATGTCCTCCTTTGAATAAAAATTCTTCCTGCAAATTACAGTCCAGCCATGGACTATTGTTTCTTAGCAAAGGATTTTGACAGGCTTCATAAGCCTCTTTAAACTCTGCATCTGTCTGATACAAGTCCTTCAAATGCTCAAAACCCAACACTTGTATTGTACTCTCCTGTAAGAGCAAAACTCTTCTGCTCAATGCATCTGCCACCTTGTTGGCCTTTCCACTAATGTGTTTCAACACAAATGTGAAACTCTGCAAGTACTCAACCCATTCTGCATGCTTATGGTTTAATTTGTGCTGTTGCATAATATACTATAATGCAAAAATATCAAAAAATAAAACAAATTCATTACCTAATAAATAATGTCTCCAATGCTCCAGCGCTTGGATGACAGCATAAAATTCTTTATCATAGGATGAGTAATTTTTCCTGCTTTCATTCAACTTCTCACTGAAATAAGTGGTCGACCTGTCCTCCTGGCTAAGTACTACCCCAATGGCTGTACCACTAGCATCACAACGAACTTGAAAATTTTTGTTAAAATCAGGCAACCTCAAAATCGGTCTTTCAGTGATCTTCTTCATCAAAGTCTGAAAACTTCTCTCTGCTGCTTCTATCCAACAGAAAGGCTGATTTGCCTTTTTGATTGTATCCAACATAGGTGCATAGATTCCACTTAAATCTCTGATAAACTTCTGATAAAAACTTTCCAACCCACAAAAACTTCGAACCTCAAAAAGATTCTTTTGGGATGGCCAGCTAACAATAGCTGCAACTTTTTCTGGGTCCATCTTCAGCTCATTCTCTACAATCACAAAACCCAAATAAACCAATTCTTTTTGAAAAAAAGTACATTTTTTCAGATTTATCAGCAACTTATTCTGCTACAATTTCTCCAACACACTTCAAACATGTTGAAAGTGTTCTTCCTTAGTCCTGTTGAAAATCAAAATATCATCCAAATAAACGATCACAAATTTCTCAATGAACTCTTTCAACACTTCGTTCATCGGACGCATAAATGTACTAGGGGCATTACTCAAACCGAATTGCATTACTAGCCACTCATACAGCCCTTCATTTGTCTTGAAAGTTTTTTTCCATTCATCCCCTTCTCGAATTCGAATCTGGTGGTAACCACTCTTCAGATCAATCTTTGAGAAGTATGCTGCTCCACTCAAGCAGTCCATCATGTCATCCATTTGTGGCAATGGGAATCTGTATCTAATAGTAATTTTATTCATAGCTCTCGAATCTGTACACATCTGCCATTCTCCACCCTTCTTAGGAGCTAAAACTGTTGGACCTACACAGGGGCTCAAACTTTCCCTTATCAACCCTTTGTCTAACAGTTCCTGTACCTTCTTCCTAATCTCTTCATTGTCCTTAGGACTCATTTGGTACACTACCTTGTTTGGTAAACTAGCTCCTAGTATAAAATTGATATGATGACTGATACTTCTCTTAGGAGGCAAATCATCTGATAAATCATCCACTATAATGTCACCGAAATCTTGCAACATATCTTGGATTTCCTTTGGTAGATCTATAATTTTTGTATGCAATATCACTGTTTTTGGCCTCCTTACAACAAAAAATTTAATTTCATTATCCTCGACCTGCTTTAAGAATTATTTTCCTCCCACCAACAATGCTTTGACTCCACTGGTCTCTGCTGTCTCTTCTTCCTTGATGGGTACAAGCATATGCTTAATCCCATCCTTGACAAACTTGTAACCGTTTTTCTTTCCATTGTGCACCAATTTCCTGTCATACTGCCATGGTCTCCCTAACAGTATATGACACACATCCATAGGAATAATATCAAAAATAACTTGATCCTTATACCTGCCAATATGGAACTCAACTTCACACTGCTCATCAACTAATAGCTGATGCCTTTTTTGTAACCACGACACCTTGTAAGGAGTGGGGTGTTTTTAATGTTCCTAATTAGCCCAAGCTAATTGGAACATTTCATTTTTTCTTAATTTTATGTATGGATGAATAAAATGTAAAGGGGGACATGAAAAAATCCTTAAATCAAAGAATAAATACATGCCCAATGTGAAAAGGGATAAATCTAGGCCTTTTGTAACAAATCCACTTGTGTGTGAACAGAAATTGGACAACCTTGGAGAACCAGCGCAGTTTTAGAAAAGGTTTTCAATGTGAAAGGGATTAATTCCATTAAATTGGTTTAGGGTTTGTGCACCCCTTCAAGTTATGAAAAGGAGGAGAGGGCTCATGTAAAGGTTGTTGATCATATTTGGAATTTCGAGTTGCTTGAGCAACTCATTTCTCTGCGCTGTTTAGTAAGAGAAAGAGAGGGCTTCCTATTTAGGAACTCTCCTCCCTTCCTGGAGAAGCTCTTGGAGGGCATTGTACTGAATTTTCCACTATCTGGCATTGTTGGCCAAGCTCCACCTCTAGTAGTAGCACTGATCCTGTTGAGGGTTTTGTAGCTGTTGTGAGTTGCAGCAAGTGTTGAACTAGATCTGCAAGATCTAGTTGTTTTGGAGGAGATTTCTCTCAAGGAGGGTGTCTTGTGACCAATCGGAAGAGGATCTCACTCTTGTATTTGATTTCAGATCTATACATTTCATCTATTATCATATTTGGTTCAAGATACAGTGCTTCCCCTTTGGGTACTGCGTTATTTCATGTGTTGCTGTAAGTATTATTTGGTTTTCCCTTTTGTAATAGATCTCAAATGATTGAGGCTTGCCTCTCAACTTGAAGATTCACATTGTAGCTTGTTGATATATATTGCTAAGATCTGATATTTATTTTAATAAAAATCATCTTTAGCTATTTCTAGAATATTCTACAGTTCCATGTATAAAAAGTCAGATCAACAATTTCTAGTGCATTATTTGGTTAAAACCCCAAAGGGGACTTGTAAAAGAGGCTGAGTAGTTTCCAGGTCTGGTATGGATCTTATGTTATATCCATAGATCATTCATAGATCTTATTTCCATCATTAAACTGCTGAAGCATTCTTAGAGGGATGCAGTCCATTCATTTCTACAATTTTATAAATGTCGGAGATGTCATTTTAATGAATTTCTGCACTGTTATTTCATGTAATTTGTTGTATGTCAGTGGGAGAAAATTTCATAATGATAATATAATGTTTTATGGCTGAATTCTAAGCCTTATGGTTGGTCTCCAATAATTACTAGGCAAAACTGCACAATTCTGGTTGCTGGGTTTCCTTGTTGCAACAACTCTTCTCACTAGCTGATTTTTAGCTAGTCAACTTTGTGGGAGATCTGTTTAAGTGCCTTAAACTCCTTTGTTTGAGCTGAAATTCACCATACAAGTCCAAAACAGCCTAAGCTAGGGGAACCAAGCCATGAACTACATTATTATTACACCCATTTTCTTATCTAGCATTCTCACTGGGCCTCTTACTGAATTTCCTGAAGTAGAAATCTCCCACTCCTTCCTTGTTTGGTTTTTTCTCCTCTTTTGGATTAATTCTTTAGATATGAAGATATAAGAATTCTAAGGGCTGTAGACTCCATTTGGAGTGTGTTATTTCCATCATTTTTGTGTTTCACCAATCTTCTATAGATAGAGTCTGGAATGGGCCAGGAAGCCTCTAGTTTTCACCCTCTCTTTAGAGGTGATATAACCAATAAAAGCTCTACTAGTCTATCTCTTTCTTAGAAGTTGCTGGTGTGTTTTCCACACGACTGTGATCCCATAGAGGAATGTTCCAATATATTTCCTACTGAGCTTGATTTTCGCCATTTGGGATATTACAGTGTTTCATCCTCTTCAGCCCCAACTTCTCCACCATTTCTGTGGGTACTAAATTGTCTGTACTTCCACTATAAATTATCAATTTGCAAAATTTACCATGTGATTTGCAAACTATCTGAAATAAGGATTTTCTTTGATCCAGTTCAACTACCTCTTTTGCTGGTTTCAATAACACATTATTCAGCACCAAGGCCTCCCCTGTTTCAGGTACATTCTCTACCTCTTGGGGTGGTGCTTCTGCTTCCTCCATCCGGGCAACATATGTTCGTCTACCTCCTACTGGTTCACCCTCAAGACAGTTATAAGACTTGTGCCCCCACTTATGGCACCTATAACACTGGATAGCAGCTCCTCTGCCTCTGCCATTACCTCTTCCACACTAGTATGGCCATCCCCCTCTAGTGTTATTGTCTCTTTCTATTGTTCCTGGAGTTTTAGAACTGTTGCCTTCATCACTAGGATTGGCAGCTCTACCTCTGCCAAAAACCCATCCTTTTCCTCTGCTTCCTGTTTATTTTCTCCTCTGCTTTTAAGGCACACTGATATGCCTCATCTATGGTTCTAGGTGAGAGAATACTTATTTCATCTAGTATTTACCCCCTCAATCCATTCAAAAACCTTGTTGTATTTTTAGGGGTGTCTTCTACATAACCAACTCTAAAATTTTCCCTGTAGAATTCTTCTATATATTCCTTAACTGTCAACCCCCTTTGTTTCAGATTTTTAACCTGCCTGTACATCATAATCTGGTAATCCTTGGGTAGGAATTTACCCTTCAGTTTGGCCTCCATCCTGGCCCACTTCTTTATAGTTTGTTTATTCAACCTTTTCCTCTCTGCCTGGACACTATCCCACCATAAGGACACATGTCCTTTCAACTTGGTTGCAGCGAATTTTACTCTCTAATCTTCACTGATCTCTTCATAGTCAAAATATTTATTCAACTCACTGAGCCAATCCAGCAGCACCTCTGCTGATAAATTTCCATCATAAGTAAAAAGCTCATGCTTTAGCTTACTACTTGCTAACAAAACTGACCTAAACATTCTGAGTTCAGGTCCTTCTCCATCTGAACCATTTGTCGTCTCTACAACTTCTTCATCAGTGTCATCTCCTGCCTCAGCATCCCTTCTTCTTCTTGCTTCTACCGTCGCTAATCGGGCGTTAAGGATCCAGATCTCTTCCCTCAGTCCTTCATCTACTGCTCTGTGTAAACCTCTTCCTCAACCTCATCGACCAACTCCATTTCTTCTAATCACAGCCTTTCTCTGATACCAAAATTGATGGGGCCCAGCCCTTAACACCAAATCTGCGCTCAAAATTATTTAAACCAAAACTTTAATATATGTCACAGTTTATATTATATGAATTGTCATTTTGCATACACATTACAGATTTGGATAATAGTAAAATTATTGGTTTGATATTTGTGATATTAGTATGGTACATTGACAGTTCTGGTTTGTTGATTGCAATCAATTGTTATTTATTCCGCTGGTCCTTGTGAGCTGTCACGATTGACACTTGTCCTGTTCTTCAAAATTCACTCTCCCGTGCTATTCTCAAACCCTAACACCACTTAGTCCGTTTTCATTTTTCACTTGTTCGATTCTGTGAGGGTTTCGTTCTGTGTGGTCCGTCACTGTGAGGGTTTTTACCCTATGTTTGCTCCGCCAATATGATGCTTATTCGGCTCTTTACTCTGTCTTTATGGCACGATTTCTTGCCAAAGTATTTTGATGGCTCTCAGCAATCCTTCACAAGGTAGTAATCTTTCAATTTCTTAACTTATTCGCCTCCTCTGTATACTTGTTTGGTCCGAAATTTTTTATCGAGCTCTATCTCCAATTTAATGGTGCTTTTAACTTATTCTTTTTGTCACTTACAGGTCGAAATTCTCTGAGGGTTTCTTTCGACACTTGCATCAGCTCAACTCGGCTTTCGAAAGGTAAAATATCCTTCCATGCTTCAGTTCCTCCAATATTTTTACTAGGCTCTAATGTTCTCGCTCCTTGTGAGCAGGCCCTTGCGGAGTTTTGACCAAAACTTCACTTCTGTTGATGTTAATTCTCCCAGGTAACTATACTCTAAAATTCATTTACTTTCTCTTGTGTTAAATCTTTATATTATGCTCTTAATTTGCATGGATACTAATCCCTTGTAGTTTTTGTTCCTCTGCAGGTGGTTATAGTCTTTGGCCACTCGAGATCTTCTCACTTTCACAGTTGTTGACCCCAACTTAAATGGGTAGGGTTGCTTCTTGATATGTCTCTATTAATTTGAACTAGACTGGTTTAGAACAAGGTTTCTATCCTCAATTCTCTTTGTAATTTTCTTTATATTAATTTTGTTGTCGAATTATGTTCCGGTGCAAAAAGACTAGGGTTTGAAAAACAATTCTATATTCAACCCTTTGTTCTTCCCCCGCTTTCCGTTTGTTGGCTTTTCTTCGGTTTAGATGCTGTAAGTTCTAGGTTTCGAAAACCCCAACCTGTAACTTTGATCTATAACTTGATATGTAATACTCGTTTATAGTCCTTCGGGACTCTTCAAAGACATTTATATTTATAATCAATGAAAAAAATGTTTTTGTTAAATTCTATCAGAAAGAAATTTTGTGAATACCTGGGAATGGTTATTTATCTGTTAATTCGAATGTACTTGTGAAATGCTTCCACTTGTGTGAACTTGCCGAAATCTTGTGCTTTCAACTCGTAATTTTCCTTGACTTCTCCAATGCCTGTACTCAACGTTACTTATGTATGGTTGAGTTTCAATGATGCTTTAATTTCATTCTTATTACAGTCATGCAATTAGTCAATGTTTTCACATTCAATAGTATATCAATAGACAAAAGGAAAAATAATGCAACAGTATTTGGCTGCAAATTTTATAGACTCAGGTGGTTTTTCTGAAACAAAAATCTCTGTTTCGTTTTGTTATTCTCTTTCTCTCTGTGATGGAAAATCGAACCTTACAGAATGTATTTTCTTCCTTTTTGTATCACTGTAGGAAACAGTTTTCAGTTTGAAACTGTCAACCGTTTTTTTACAACTACATTCTTGACTATGTTCTCTTATTGTAAGAACAAATTTAAAATGCAAGTTAAAAGAAAACCTTTAAGTAAAATTACAGAAATTAATTAACATTTTGGCACTAGTGGTAATTTCCTAAAATAAAAATAAAAACCACAGGTTCAATGACCTGTGAGAAATCAATTGTAACAGTAAGACAAAAACCTGTCCTTTTTGTCTACCCTGAGTTGGATGCTCCTGAATCAAATTTTTCTTGGTCTGGGTTATAACATTCTTCCCATTGTCTGATAAAATGCCCAACATTATTATAAAAATATGGACCTCCATAAAAAATTATTTCCTTATCTAACAGGTTAGTAAAAATTACTGTAAAAAATCCTCTGGCCCCAAATTTGAGATCAATATAACCTCTGGGTTGCCATTTTATTTGTATCCATTTCAATAGATCTTTTTTTGTAGGCCAAAGAGCAATAAAATTACATATCAGAGTGTGATCCTTCATATATTTTCTGTATTCATCCATTTTTTTTGCTAGGATAATGAATCTGGGTTTCTTCACTGCTTGTGGCAAACATTGGCCTTTCGTCTTCGCTTTCCAATCTGCTCCCATCACTGGAGTGGTCTTCTGCTGAGAGCCTCCATCTTGATGTCTGCTCAATTGTTCCCCCTGGTTATGTTACGGTAGGAGGGGAGAGGCCCCCTCCCGAAGATACCACCATTGACGCGCCAAAGTCTATGGATAGGCCAACCTCATAGGACTGAGCATGTTTCTCCAAACCCTAACAAACTGCCATTTTCTTGGAGCTCATCTTCTTTCATTGTTGTTTTTTCGCATTTGATTGGTGTTTTTCATAATGTTAGTTTTTTTCTTTGTAATAATTTACATTGAATTTAGGTTTTGGTGACTTTTAAGTTAAAATGTTGTTATTACATATTTGTTATATTTTAACCTCAATTTTTTTTAATAAAATTTAAATTAATAACTTAATAAAACTAGATTTTACATAAATTAGTTCAATGAATAATTTTAATTTGTAAAATACATAAACATTAAAAGTTTTGGTATATAAGCATTAGATTTTTATTTTCAATAAAATTTATATCATAAAATTAAACTCCACACAAGCCAATTAATTTATATTACATGGATAAAAACAATATAAAAAAAAGGAAAATAACTATTTATATATTTAAATATTACATTTTTGTGTTACTATGCTCTCCAACAAAGTATGATAGAAATGTTGTAATGTCATGTTTAACATTTTGACGATGTGAAATTACATAAAATTAAAAATAAAAAGATTGACTTAATGTAATGAACATTCTAACTAGGTAAAAATACAATAAAAAATAAAAATAATAAAATAACATAATAATAAACTATAAATACAGCCCATGGTATTGACCCATCCTATTCATGTGAAATGTAGTTTATTTAAATGGGGGAATTAAGATTGTCTAAATCAATAAACCAAGAGGAAAGAGGAATCAAATGTTGTGATATGCAAACCTCTTCCCTCTTTGAAAACAACTCCCCTAGGTGCCAATGTGTCCATTTTTGAGCCATTAGATCAAATGTTAGATGATTGAAATGTTTTAGGCCATTAGATGCACAAGTAGATAGTTTTATATATGTTTTTTATAATGTTATGTTTTTTATTTTTAATAAGTTACATTGAATTTAGGTTTTGTTTAATTTTAAGTTAAAATGTTTTTTATGAAAAATTTGTTAGATTTTAACCTCAAATTTTTTAATAAAATTTAAATTAATAACTTAGTAAACTAGATTTTACATAAATTAGTTTAATGAATAAAAAATTTGTAAAATACATAAACATTAAATTTTTGGGTACATAAACATTAAATTTTTATTTTCAATAAAATTTATATCATAAAATTAAACTCCCCACAAACCAATTAATTTATATTAAATGGTTCAAAAATAATATAAAAAAAGGAAAATAACTATTTATAGACTTAAATATTACATTTTTGTGCTACTATGCTCTCCCACAAAGTATGATAGAAATGAATTTGGAAAATTCCATGAAGCTTATCTCAAGTTCCATTCATTTAGATATGAAGTATATGGAAGAAGAAAAGTAGGCCAATGGAGATTTATCAAGAATATATGATTCTTTAGGAGGAAACGATGTTGACAAGGCTACGAAGGACCAAATAGAAAAATAAAAAACAGAAGAGGACTCTTCAAAAAATGGGTTAGTTGAGGATTTTGGAATCCATATGAGCTAGATTATCTCAAGGATTCAAGTAAGCGCTAAAAAAGAGACAAACAATAGTGATATAGAGAAAATTTATTTAAACAAGAGAAAGCTAGAATTATAGCTCGAAGATAGAGTTATGGGAAGAGAAACATTCCAATTGTAAAGAGGATTCAGAGTTACATGAGTAGTAGTTCACTCAACATAATTCTCCTCCTCTTATTCTCGAAGAGTTTATTCGAGGATTTTGGAATCCATATGAGCTACATTATATCACAGATTCAAGTAAGTGCTAAAAAAGAGACAAAAAATAGTGATATCGAGACAATTTATTTATAAACAAGAGAAAGCTAGAATTATAGCTCAGAGATAGAGTTATGGGAAGAGAAACATTCCAATTGTAAAGAAGATTCAAAGTTACATGAGTAGTAATTCACTAAACATAATTCTCCACCACTTATTATGGAAGAGTTGGAGTTGCAAAAGTTCCTACTACCTCATGAGTTGAAGAAGGTCCACATGAGAAAATCAAAAGAGATTCATCAATGTTATTTTCATTTGAAATTCAGTCACTCTGCTCTTTTTTGTCTAGTAGTCTCTTTAACTTTTCCCTTAAATTAAATGTCTCAAAAAATACTAGACATAAGACACTTACCTATTGCAATAAGTTGAAAAAATGGGTATGTCTAAAGGGTCACTTAGCGAGGAATCTATTATTTAAAAGATCGGAAAAATAATTTCCTTTCAAAACCAAAATGTACTATCACCAGGGAAGGGAGTTATTACATGTAAAATTTGTTCTCATTCTTGTCACTACAAAATTTGATTGTTTCTTTTTATTTGATGGGAAAATAAATTATCTTTAAAAGACACTAAGTCTTGAATTATGATCCTTAAATAAGTCGCTATATCCCCTGATTATGAGATGATTTTTTCTTCTTGGTTTTGCATTTTGATGATGTTTATGATCCTTAAAGAAATTGCTAGATTCCCTAATTATGAGCTGATTTTTTCTTTTTGATGATGTTTGTTATTCTGACTGAGGTGAAAAGTTCCAAAGAAATGGAATATTGGTTGCTCAAAGACGAATTATGGAGATATGATTGTAATTAATTTATTAATATATATTATCTGAAGTGAGATTAATTAATCATCCCCAAGGGTTAAAAAATCCCAAATGTCTCTTATCCATTAAATTCACTATTAAGATAACTATATGCTCTGTGTTCAAATGATAGGTGAAGGTGGAGTTACCATACTTAACCTTCTTAATAGTCTCTTATGAAGTACAACATGTCATAGTGATAAGTTTTTATTCCATTAAATAATTCTAATTGTAAAGTCGAGTGAGAGTTCTAGGAGTAGTATTAGATGAATTCGACATTGCAAATGTGATAGAAGAAAATCATTTCGTGGAAGGGTGAAGTCTATGAAACCTGGTCATAAAAACCAAGTGCATCCTTCATGGAGAAAAAAAATAAACATGCAAATTTCGTTAGAGGTCAAAATGTCCCATCCATTCTAAGAAAACACATCTTACATGCAATTAATAACAAAGAAGTTCTCCGACATCAATTACCCAAGATGGATATTTTGATTTGAGGTCCAGTAAACATAATTCTCCACTCTTGAGGATCAGTTTGACCCGAGAAAGTTCCTACTGCCTCTTCTTTCTTATATGCAATATGTTATTCTTTCTTATACTACAACCTTACCTAGTTTCCTTTGCAACATGTGGTGCAATTGCTAGTATAACTCTTTATAATATTATAATTCTTTAAGCATCCAATACACTACAATTACACTTCAAAATTAGAATACAAAAATGCTTAAATATAGTTAAGACACTCTGTATGCAAGGTCACATGTTCGAAACTCGGGTAAAATAAAAAAATGAAAAAATGAAAAAATTAAGATTAGTCTAAACTACCAAAAAAATAAAAAAATAAAAAAAATAAAAAAATACGAGTCAATATTAAAAAATTTATACATATTTATTAATTTTTGAGTTAATATATCATAGTAACATTACTATATAACATACTAAAACAACTTTTAATATCATTGTTTTTTAAATTTATTCGAATTATAACATTATAATTATTTGAATATAAAATACTAAAACAAATTTTAATATCATTGTTTTATTAAATTTATTTGAATTATAACATTACAATTATTTGAATATAGAATATACTTGACTAAATTAATTCAAATTATAATATTATAATTCTTTAAGCATCCAATACACTACCATTACACTTCAACATTAGAATACAAAAATGCTTAAATTTAGTTTTTTTTTCCCTGTTCCATTGATTTTCACACAATTATAACTTCTCTAGCATGCAACAAACTCTGAAGTATGCTAATTCGCATACATAAAACAAACACAAAACCAGGTCACTCCTTTTCAATTAAATGAATACATTGAAAAACTCGAAAATATATTTACCCATGACAAGAATTGAAAAACTGAAGATAAGTGGAGCAGAGGATTTCTCATCTCAATATTATGAATTAGTTAAATAAGATTACATTAGAAACATCAGAAATAAATGACTGGAGTTAAACTCGACTAAACTGAACTATCTGAAACTAAACTGAGACACTTGGACTAACGGTTTTGACACCTAGCAGGTGGTTGGGATTACATTCTTTAACACTCCCCTTTAATTTCAACCACATAAAAATTTAATTCAGATACCTGCTGGTATATGTCTCAGTGAGGCTTACAATTTAAAATTGACTTCAACTAGATTTAGTTTTCTTTCTGTAGCCTCTAAATTGTTTCAAATTTTTCACTTTGTTGTATCCTTGAGAACTCTGTTTATTCATTTGCTGGTGTAGGTATTTTTCTGTTCCAGGTTGTCTAAGCATGTCCTAGACTTCTTCAAGAAATGTGGGTTGCTTCCACATATGGTCTTTTTTAGTGCGCTTATCATCATCAATTTGCTGCAACATAAGATTAGAACAATATCTTATCTCTTCATAACTCCAATGCATGAAAATTTCATTCACGTTTTCATCATGCATGTTGTCTTCAACATTCATATCTACAGCTTCTGTGTAGACCTCAACTAGACATGGTGTTGAAAGCCATGTTTCAATAAAATTTAGCTCTTCTTCATAATCAATCTTTGTACCTGCACACTGAAAATCAATGTTAGAATTAAAAATATTTTCAGAACGACATTGGTTCTGGTCTTTTTGCTCTACAATGAGAGTTTTATCCAATTGTGTTTCCTTATCTCCTTCTTCCTCTATCTTTGTTTCTATTTTCTCTTTGCAGACAACTTTCTTTTCTTCTGTATGTGCTACTTTCTCTATTTCTTCCTTCTACTCTGCAATGAGAGATTTCTGTTGTTGTGCTTCCTTTGTTGTCTATGTCTCTTTCTCTATTTCTTCTTTCCCTTTGCAGACTTCTTTCTTTGCTTCTGTCTCTGCTTCTTTCTTCTGCTCCGTTTCTATCTCTATCTTTTCTTTACTAACCTGTGTTGCTGCAAACAAGTTGTCTTCCACTAACTGAAGTGGGGTTATCTCACCAAATAGCATCATGTCAATATCATGTTTTTGTTGGATCATCTGCAACCAATTATCATTAGCCAAAATTTCATTATCAAAGTTTACATCAACAATATTAATCTCTGGATTTACCATATCATCAGCGAGCTCAGTTGCTAGAATCGCCATATCATCATCAGCAAGTTGTGTTGCTGGAACCAACAAGTCATCATCAACAAACGTTGTTACTGGAATCATCAAGTCTTCATCAGCAAACTCTGTTGCTGGAATCATCACATATTCATCAACAAGATCTGTTGCTGGATTCATCATATCCTTATCAGCAAGCTTTGTTGCTGGAATCACCATATCATCATCAAGCTCTATTGCTGGATTCATCAAAGCATCATCAGCAAGCTCCGTTGCTGGAATCATCAAGTCTTCATCAACAAGCTCTGTTGCTGAAATGATCACATATTCATCAGCAAGCCATGTTGTTGGTATCATCAAATATTCATTAGCAAGCTCCGTTTCTGAAATCATCAAATCATCGTCCACATGTAGCTATGTACAGTGGGGTTGACAAGCATCTTCGTGCTCTCTTTCTGCTGCTTCTGCAATTTCTTCGCAGACATAATCCACTTGTGGCTGAGCACAGTTAGATTCAACAAACTCTTCATCTCGATGTAGATCTACTGCTACAGCTCCACCTTCATCTTCAACTTCAATGCTCCCCTTTTCACCAAAATATCTCTTAAGGGTATCCCATGCCTCCTTGACTATCTTGGCATCTGAAATCAAGGGAAGTATACTTTCATTGACTGACTCTTTTATGCATCTTAATGCATAGGCATATTTTTGCCTTCGTATTTCTAGATCTAAAAAGGTCTCGAACATCTTCTATTTTTGCTTTAGCCTCTTGGCTTTTCCCATGACCTCGTTGCTTGGCTTCCACAAACAAACGAGTCTATATGTGCATCAAATATCTTGCTTCCAAAATTCCTTTTTACAAATAATCTTCTTTTAACAGATTCACTTTTACTTTCTCACATCAGAACTTTAAGTTTTTTTTTTTAAACTCCAAAAAATTTCTTCTCACCTTTCACATGCTTTAAAATCCTTTCACATATGCTTTTTTTTCTTTAAATTCATGGCAAAAAGAATTAAAATCCAATCTTTCTCATATAAAAGGGTTTCCTCAACCTTTAAAAGTCACGTCCCCTTTTTCCTTTCATAAATTTAAAGTTTAAAAAAACACCTTTAATAAAAAAACATTTTTCTTTATGTGAAAATGGGCCAACTCCTTTTTCTTATCACGTGGAGATTTCTTGGAATCATGCCATACATTCTTTTTAAAAAACTTTGAATATGTTAACCTTCATTCGATATTCTTCACTCGATATTGTTAAATCATAAAAAAAAATCTTAACGCAATTTGCTTTCATACCTTCACGTCTAGTGCTTTTCTTTGGTACATGGCATTAATGCGGTGCTCCAGCTCCTGCCCAGCGTTAATGTTAACGCGGATAATCAGACTCCGCGTCACTTCTAAAGTGTGCAAGGAATTGAAGTTTAACGCGGCTCTTAGCTTTGGCTCCTGCGTTATAACGCGGAGCTTCTCAACAACTAGTGCGTTAAGGCTAACGCTGAGTTTCTTCTCCAGCAGTGCGTTAGTGCACAAATTCTTAATTTGGCTTTCCTCGAATTGTTTTTATGTAGTTCGTTTCGCTGGCATCTTCACGGGCTTTGCCTGGATTTTTCTCTTTTTTTCTGCTTTTTCGGAAGAGGCGTTTTTAACTTCTCTCAAACTTCTGCTACTCTGTCAAAGAGTCTTATGCATGTTCGCATCTCCACTCTACTGCTCCAACCTGGCTCTGTTGCTGCTCTCTGGGGAGGCTTATGCAAGCTAGGTCTGATACCATGACAAGAATTGAAAAACTGAAGATAAGTGGAGCAGAGGATTGCTCATCTCAATATTAAGAATTAGTTAAATAAGATTACATTGTAAACATCAGCAATAAATCACCTAGAGTAAATCACTAGAGTTAAACTGAACTAAACTAAACTAACTAAAACTAAACTGACAATTGGACAGTTGGAATTACATTATTTTAACAACCCCTTCACCTGACAAGATTTTTCAAAATTTTAGCGCAAGGTTTCAACTCCGGCATACATAAAACAAACACAAAACCAGCTCACTCCTTTTCAATTAAACGAATACATTGAAAAGCTCAAAAATATATTTAACCCCCTAGACCTGATATGATTTTTCAAAATTTTAACTCTGGGTTTCAACTCCCCGATGGCCCTCTTCGATTGTGGGTTTTTACGTACGAGTGTGAAGTGGCTAATTTTCTCCTCATTATTTATTATTATTATTGATCGTAGTTATCGGCATCGATCGCAGCAAAAATTATCTCTCGACCGGTTTCAATTATAGTTTATCTCGAATTTATTAGTAGGGTTGAATATCCTATGTAGGGGCTCGTTAATTCAGCTCATTCAGAGATTTTATACCAGAAAATAAGAAACTGTCCCAAAAATACGTCAAGTCATGGCATTTAAAAGTACTAATTTGTTGTATCTAATTACCACCAATTTTTGAAATTTAACTGCTAGGTATAAAAGTCATAACACTTACCTGTAGTTTGAGAAAAATATTGCATTTGCACTATCCCATGTCAGCAAAAATGTTCAAGAAATCAAGTTTACATATGAAGTATCTTGCTCCACCCGCAATCCCCTCCCCTAGAAAAATGTTAAGCAAAATAAAGACTATGGGTCACAACTGGACGTGGACGATGACACTACCTCGCTTGTGAAAGGCTTGTTCAGTCAATACGCTTAGCCTTCTGGATGGCATTGCCATCTTCAGGTTCGATCTGGTGACCTTCTTCATCACTGCAAGCTTCGAGTTCAAACTGGGGACCTTCTTCATCACTGACATCTTCGGTTCGAGTGACCTTCTTCATCACTGCTCTGCTTCCAGACTGAGCCTACCATCACTGATGAACAAAACAAGAATAAATAAGAAAGAAGGAGATGTAGCTGTCATAATCTAAGAACCATAGCCTGAGCCCATTACAGTGGGAACGCATTAACTAAGTTGCCATTATAGTCAAAACTCAGTAAAATTGTAACCCTTTGCAAAACCGATTATAGTGCGAACGCTTTGCCTTAACGTCTCAAAGTCAAGAATATTGTTAAATTTCCAAGATATCAAAAAATATGTAAACTTACAGATACCGATATTCATTGTAAGTCGCTATTTAAGATTATTCCAACAACTTTCTTTTCCATTACTTCATTCAATTTGAAAACCGAACATTTTAATAAATCATAATTATTTTTATGAGTATGTAAATGTAACTGATAGGTCTTTGGAAAAAGTACGAACCTATCATTCACTGAAAATGAATAGATCAACATGATGGGTCTCGGGCAAAAGTGCAACTCTATCGTTCATAGGTCTCTGGCAAAAGTGCCAATCTATCGTTCACTGATTATTAGAGAGTTAAATCCATTATTTTTTCGAAATATGGTTTTACACAAATAATGGTGACTCAATTTATATTTACTAATGGATTATAATTGTTTTTATTATAATTTAATAATTCAATTAGTCATAGTTAAAAAAAATTAAGTTTTAGTTTTTTTTTTTTTTTTTTTTTTGGCATTTTTGAGTTCATTTTGTCAAAAATTTAATATGGATTTGATAGCACGAGTGTAAATCCATCTTAGCTTCATATCTATCAAGAAGGATGAAATATCTTGAAATGCAAACCTCTTTTAAAGTGAAAAGAGATTTAATCCCTTTCATCTTAAAATTGATCTAGATTGGTTTAATTCCCCCCTTTAAATAGGCTATACTCCACATGAACACCATGGATCAATACCATGGTTCTCAACACTATAGATCATTTTTGTTTTTTGTTTTATAGTGTTATTTTATTTTTCTGGATTTAAAAGATTTACATTACATTAAACTTTTTATTTAATTTAATCTATTTGTTCATTTATTTTTACTTAATTTGATTTAGTCAAAATGTTAGACATTACATTACAATATCTCTACAAATGTGAAATATACATAATCCAAGTGCTTCCTATTGAATTCATCATTCATTTAAAAACACCTTTCAAATAACAAAAATCCATGATTTTGCGTAAAAATATATTCTTAGATTCTAGAAAAGAAAATCTAAATGTAAAATAGTTAGATAACACCGTTAAATTATGATAAAATTTATTGTTATAAAAAAACAAACAAACAAACAAACAAATAAACATTCATATAAATTTAAATAATCACAATTTTTTTTAAAACTAAAATAGATATATATTGATTTATTTATTGTAAATTTTTATTATTAGTATGATTTAAAATACTATATTATCAAGAATTTTTAACAAATGTACAAATTTTATTTTGATATAATTATACTAGTTTTTAATTAATTATAAACTAGTATAACTATATAAATTAGATGGTTGGTAAATGACAACTTACATTATTTTAACTCTAAACTAGTACCTACATTTAGATTTTCATAATGAAATAAGTGAAATAAATCAATAATACAATCCAGATTGTCATAATCTTTTTAACAGAGTCAATAATACTTATCCAAAAGAAACTTAAATAGTCTAAGAACCATGTCAGATAAATACTTTCTTCCCTTCCTATGAGATTCACAATTACATTTGTGTCTCCCCTGAGCCCCTAAACTTACAAATCATTTTTGTGACTAAGAATGCTCAAGGTCCATGCTCTAGGTGTCAATACCTTTTCACAAAAAGGTCCAACCACTGAGCTTCCAGAATTTTGACTGCAAGTGAAGAGTTCCACTAGTTCTAGCCCAGCACAGGAACCTTTCTCCACAATATCACAATATTCACTCTCAACAATGGCCTAGTCGTATCTGAGTTTTCTCTCAACCTTTGTCCTCCCCCTCCTCTCTTCTCCAGTCAATAATCCAATAAGAGAAAAAAAAAAGAGAGAAATCCCTCTCTTCCACCAATATTTACTTATCTCCAGAAATGCGAGCCAAGAAATGTAACTAGCATAACTATCTGGAAGTTAGGTGATTCATTCTGATATTTCAGAAAGTTCCAAATCTGCATAAGCTTGTTTTAAAATAAAATATGCGCATAATATCATATGATCATTCCAAATGTTTTCTTTACCTTCCCAATTCATAACTATAAAGTTTGATCTATCAAATGAATGGACAATAAATCATGGTAATTTTAAAATAACTAGTAAATACCAGGAATAATTGTGGGCGTTACATCTTCCCCCCTAGTTTGAAACATTGTCCTTGGTTTTTTATTCTCATTCCTAAAATAGATTAGGATAAACTTGTCACAGTACACTTTCATCATCCCAAGTGGCATCTTCCAAGCTAAATTTTCGCCACTGCACTTTAACTTGGGTGATAGCTCACTTCTGTAACTTAGTTTCTTTCCTATCTAAGATACACATAGTTTCTTTCTGATCTAAGATACACATGGGTTCTACCAGAAATTCTTCTTCTAGTTCTACCTGCATTACAAAGTAGCACAATATTTAGTTCCATGAAGTTATGATATTAAGTTACTTACTACAGAGCTTATATACATTTACCTACAACATTGTCCTCGGTGTTTAATTCTCGTTCCTAAAATAGATTAGGATAAACTTGTCGCAGTACACTTTCATCATCCCAAGTGGCATCTTCCAGGCTAAATTTTCGCCACTTCACTTTAACTTGGGTGATAGCTCACTTCTGTAACTTAGTTTCTTTCCTATCTAAGATACACATAGTTTCTTTCTGATCTAAGATACACATGGGTTCTACTAGAAATTCTTCGTTTGGTTCTACTTGCATTACAAAGTAGCACAATATTTAGTTCCATGAAGTTACGATATTAATTTACTTACTATAGAGCTTATATACATTTACCTACACATCTTGCAACTTATAATGTGGTTGGGGTAGTATATGTATTTCTTTAATAAAGAAATATGAAACACATTATGAGCTTGCATGTAACTTGGTAATGAAAGTTTGTACGCTACCACTGTTGAAATTTGCAACAAGAAACAGTGAAATTGGCATCAAGAAAAGATAAAAATGACCACATAACTGGTGTGGGATTCCAGTCACACATGAGTGAGGAATTCAGTTACACACTAGTGCTAAATGTGGGCATCTAATTTATTTATCCCTTAAATAAATTGGAAAATAAATCGTATTTTCATCTCCTAACAACTTGTATTAGTTAACTAAGTCAGAAAGACTGAGTTACCTCAATAATTTCAAGTTGAAGGTCCAAGGTGCGGCATGTAGAGTGATTCTAATATTTTGGGGGTCGAGTTGCAGTTAATGCACTAGTGGGGTGCATGTGTAATAAGTTAACTCAAATTAATTGAGTTAAAATCAATTTAAATAATTCTAACTGAGTGATGAGCTAGTGAGAGGTCAACTGAATTAAATTAGATTTAATTCACAAGTGTTGATCTATCATATAACTAATGATTCATTATTATTAATTGCATGCATGTCAATTCTGATGATGACCTATTTGAGATAGAGGTTAAATGGAAGCTAACTATCAGTTGTATTCTTATCAAATTTTTTGGGCGCAATTATAAAGTCACAGGAAGGCTCATGATGGATTGCACAGTCAAAGAAGGTTGCTTATCCTATTTAATAGGGATTAAATTCCTATGGATTGTGTTATTAAGGATGGGCTAATAAGGGGTTGATAATTGGCTAAGTATTGGTCAATTTTTCCTAAGAATTGCTAGTCGGTTTTGAGCAGGATCACAGTGAGACGATCGGTAGAGTGCAAGATTCTATCGGTGTGAGAATGCATTGTATTGTTCCATGGTTCTTTGACTATGTACAATATATGATAAAGGGGCTTTGAGTAGGTTCTTTCCCCAACAACATCTTATGTTTTGTGATTGATAATTTCTTTCTCTTACTTGCATCTAATTGAGCTATTGTGTTTTATATTCTGCAAATATTGTAGAAGGATTTAGTATCTTGTTTTAGTACATTACATGATCGCATTGAATCCAATGGTATAGAGTTTCTATATAATTTCTACATGGAATCAGAGCGTCATGAATCATAATAGAAGAGAAGAAATTGAGTTTGTGTTGAACATATTCAAATTTGTAGATTTATTCTTTAGGATCCAGCACCAGATCAGGATGTCTTTCAATGGCTTGAGACTCGAATCTACACTCGAGGGAAATTCAATTTATATTTCATGGAAGGAAATGATGGAGGCAGTTTTGGAGGACAATGTGTTGAATGAATTCATATATTTTGATATTCCCAAGCTCGTAGCAGTAGCTACCCAACTTCTTGATGCATGACAGAAGAAGGTATTAAAGGCGAGAAGGATCTTATTACAGGGAGTTATAGATCATATTGTCTTGAGTTTCCATGGGAAGGCGACTCCATATGCTATGTGTAAGGCCTTGACAGAATTTTTTCAGAAGAACAACGACTAAAGGAAGTAGGCGCTGAAGGACAAGACTAGAAATATCAAGAAGGAGGAGGGTGAGATGGTACCAACATACTTGGCGAAGTTCACTCAATGTTGATATGATTTTCGAAGTGTTGTTGTGACCCTAACCAATGATGACTTGGTGATCCTAGCACTTCTTGGCCTTCCTAAGAGCTGGCATAGTTACCAAGACTCTGTAAATGGGAGGGAGAAGTTACCAAACTGGGAGCGTTTTTTGTCTGACTTGGTAATATAAGAGATAAGGAAAAGCATCATAAACAGGACCTCCAACACTAACAATGAATAATATTATGCATTAGTGGGAAAAGGAAAGAAGGCCAAGGGAAATAAATCCCAACGCGAAGAGGGAAAGAGATACTTATCCAACAACAGATGTTTTCACTGTCACGAGCATAAGCACTATGCTTCAAATTTTCCACAGAAGAAGGCAAGAAAGAATGAGCCTGCAGTTGCAATGGACAAAGCATTGGCTTCACAGTTCGAGCTTGATTTTACTCTCATTGCATGCATGGCCAATACTATAATGGGATGCATGTGGTATCTAGACAAAGATGCCTCTTTCCAGATGACGGGGAATAGTGATCTCTTCAGTGACTTGGAGGAGAAGGACCTCAAGCATAACATAAAGTTTGGAGATGACGGGAGGTATATCATAACCGACATCAGAAAAGTTACCTTTTAGAGGGAGTCTTTCTCCCCTCTGAGAGTAGCAGATGTTTCATATGTTCCAGGCCTAAGGAAGAATCTTGTCTATGTAGTAGTATTGGAAGTTAGTGGTTATGAAGTGATTTTTAGAAAAGGAAAGGTGTTCCTTAAACACATATCCACAGGACATGTGAAACAAATCGGTCAAAAGTCAAGAACCTGTATGCTCTAGAGGTTGAGGATGCATGCAAAGCTTTAAGGAGAAAAGAAGTGGTTAATGACTTGGTGGTTGACATGGAGCAATTATCTTTCAACATGCAGTCATAGAAGCAGTCTCAGAAGGTTGTAGAGCAGCCACAATTGGAGAAGAAGAGAGGAGACCAAGTGGAAAATCCCAATAAGGAGAGACCACCAGGAGGGGGAAATTTCGAGCCAGAAGGGCATAGGGAGTACATGCAAATATGCCTCCATGTGTGAGGTGGGGTGATGTGCATAATTAATCCCAAGAATAAATTTGGGCAGGGTCCATTGAGATGGTGTGTCTCATGGATCGAACTTGGCTACGAGGAGCCCACAGTACATTAGTAGTAGGAAGAATCAGTTAGATTGATGCAATTAGATGTCAGGTAGACAGATTTCAAAGTGATAGATGTCGAATACTGGAGCGTAGATAAAAGTTGGCAGCAATGTAGAGTGCATGGACGCAGATGTGAGTAGTAGCACAGAGATTAGTAGAGATGCGTAGTAACTAGTAGCAGTCAGAAGACTCTGATGACAAATGCATTATATTGATTCAGTTGTTTGGAGGATATTCAGTTTCAAGAGTTGCATGTGCAAACAACATTAGAGAATTGTTTCATGCACAACATTCCATAGTTATGGGATCGGGATAGATTAATTCATTTCTTGTTGAGAGGGCGTGTTTAAATTTGCAACAAGAAACAGTGAAATCAACATCCAGAAAGGACAAAAATTGACCACACAAATGGTGTGGGATTCCAATCACACATGGGTGAGGAATATAGTTAAAAACTAGTGCTAAATGTGGGCATCTAATTTATTTATCCCTTAAATAAATTGGAAAATAAATTGTAATTTCATCTCATAACAACTTGTATGAGCTAACTAAGTCAGAAATATTGAGTTAGCTAAAGAATTTCGATTTGAGAGTCAAAGGTAAGGCATGTAGAGTGATTCTAATATTTTTTTTATTCCAGTTGTAGTTAATGCACTAGTGGAGTGCGTGTGTAATCAATTAACTCAATTAATTGAGTTAAAATCATCTTAACTAGTTCTAAATAAGTGATGAGCTAGTGAGAGGTCAAGTGAGTTAAATTAGATTTAACTCACAAGTAGTAATATATCAGATAACGGATGATTCACTATTATTAGTTGCATGCATGTCAATTATGGTGATGACCCAGCTGAGACAAAGGTTAAAGGAAAGTTAACTATCAATTGTATTATTAGCGAATTGCTTGAGCGCAATTATAAAGTCACAAGAAGGCTCATGATGGATTGTGCAATAAAGTAAGGTTGATTATATTATTTAATAGGGATTAATTTCCTAAGGATTGCGTGAGAAAGGTTGGGCTAAGAAGGGGTTGAGAATTGTCTAAGTGTTGGTCAATTTTGCTTAAGAATTTCTAGTCACTTTTAAGCAAGATCGGAGTGAGGCAAACGGTAAAGTGCAGGACTTTCTTGGTGTGAGAAAAATTTTTATTGTTTCATGATTATTTGGCTATGTACGATATATGATAAAGGTGTTTTGAGTAGGTTCTTTCCCCAAGAAAATTTTGTGTTGTGTGATTAATACTTTCCTTTCTCTCTTGCATGTGATTGAGTGATCATGTTTTATATTCCGAAAATATAGTAGCACGATTCGGTATCTTTTTTTAGTACATTAAATGATTTGATTGAATCCATTGGTATATATTTTCTATATAATTTCTACAACCGGTCCTATTCTTTCCCAAATTTGGAAAGGTCCAAAGTATGGAGGTGCTAACTTACTGCATCTAACCCAATTCAAGGTGCTTCTTTTTGGGTTAACCTTCACATAAAGATGATTCCCGACCCAAAATTCCTTCAACTCTATTTTCTTATTAGCATAAGAGTTTTTTCTATCTTGGATCACTTTCAAGTTTTGTTTCACTTTATTTACTAATTGCTCCATTTCTATCAATATATCTCTTCCCAAATTTAATCTGTTCTCAGGGCTACTCCAATTAATAGGAGTTTTTCCTATTAATTCAGTTTTTCCAAGTCGAATTTAGCTTGATTATATGTGACTTCATAAAAATGTTGTAGCTTAATGCATCAACCACCCGATTTTCCCCACCTTTTAAATTCTTAATGTCAAAGTCAAATTCACTTAGAAAAGTAGTCCATATTAGTTGATAAGAATTTAAATTAGGTTGTTTAAAGAAAATAGTTAGACAACTATGATCAATCATGAGCAAGAATATTTTCTCTATTAGATAATGCCACCAAACTTTAAGGGTGTCCACGATTACAGTTAATTCTAAATAATATGAACAGTATCTCGATTCATGATCATTTAATTTGTAGGATTCGTAGGCCACTACCTTTTATTCTTGCATCATCACACCTCCAACTCCCTCCAGGAAAACATTGGTGCAAACTATAAATCTTTTTATGGGTTTGAAATTTTTAGCACAGGGGTTGTTGTAGCATAATTTGACTCAGCTAAAACTCAAGAGAGGTTTTGAGCAATTCAAGGTTTTTGAGACATTTAGATGGACATAAGTGAGATAAGGATTCTTGTGCTCTTATCTAAAGAGATGGTATCAGCTGGAAAATGTAAGCAGACACACTATTTGAATAGGAGCCTCAGACAGTCTGATGGATGCATAGGACTACTAGTCAAGTGCTTTAGTGATTCACGTTGTATGCACATAGATGAAAGGATGCCAAGTGTACCTAAAGAAAACTTTACGTTTTCACCTTGGATTTGGAATAAGATCATGCATAAACTACTATTGCTGGAAGTTCATCTTCAAGGCCAACAATCAAAAGAAATCACTCTACAAAGAAACATGCAATAGAAGAATCTAAACTGGAATGTTGTAATGTGTCAAACCTTGGTCTTAATGTTCTCGGACAGGGTGTCAGAGACTAGAAAAGCTGAGTTTAATATGGTACCTTGTAGTCACAAGTTTGGGCCTAGCATCAGTGGCTCAACATTGTAGGGTTTTGAAGGCCTTAGATTTGTAGGGTTGTTATATAAGTGATCATGAAAAATTAACCCTGGATTCTGAGTCTATTAATGATGTTGGATTGCTCGTAATAGCTCAGGGTTGCACTGCTTCAAATTATTTGCACTTACAATGTGTAAATTTCATAGACAAAGCCTTAAAAGCTATGATTAGTCACATATGATATGTGGGAGATCATATTTCACATGAATTTAAAATTTAAAGAGTTGAGAAAGTATACTGATGCAAATGAAAAGTCGAAGTTCAGAAAATTCACATACTCTCACGATAGTGAATTTTTATTTCTTATTTTGGGCAAACGGAGAAAAATTTCAAAAATTTGCAACATGGGTTTTTTGCATAATATGCCCAATTGACATTACGAAGGGAATTGTTCAAAAATTCAAAGCGGTTTAAGATATTTCGTCAATTCTTTAAAGGCCAATTTTTTGAGAAACATCATGCAAAATTGGGTTTGATTCATTCTATGGGAATTCAATTTGCATGATGACAATTTCCTTCTCAGACAAGACTTGGATTTTAATAAATTGTATTTTATATTGATTCTAAAAGGCTAATTGGAGATACTCAACTGCAATGGCAAAAAAAAAATTGAAACCTGACTGATGGAATCAACATCAACTCGGTTATGAAAACTCAAAAATGATCTCTTGGCATTCAGATGATATTTAAATAAAACTCAGTACAGTAAGATTATAATTTTGAGTGCATGCAATCACAAAGATCAATGAGGCTCTGTGAAAAAAAATAGAAGCAAACAGGTTAAAATTCTGCCATATCTCATAGAATCAGATATTTGTATCGTTCATGTCCATAATTATCGCTTTCCCAGCATCACAAACTACTCGAAACTTATGTGAGAGAGTCCCCCCGTAGAGTGGTTTGGCTTGAACCACTATTCGCAGATCGACAACTACAATGCAATGCATCATCACTCAGCCCTTTTTCAAGAAACTGCTACATGTGCTCCCGTAGGTAGTAATTGGTTTCAAAAACCAAGTGTGATTTTGTCAATATGCATATGAGTACAACAGTGGGACCCAAAATGTATTATTTGTCCTTTTTTGACGTGCAACAAGTTGAGGTTTTATTCTGGTTTTATATTATATATTATATATAATATTAAAACTACTATTTTGTAAATTTAATTGATTCAAAATTTCCTAAACTACTTCAAGAATCAGTTCTAAAACTGATCATAGTAATTAGGAAGTTAGATTATATAGGAGATATAACAGCAGAGGCAAGAATATGGGAGAGGGTTCCGAGTTTTGGACCTCTGGATGACCATAAATTTTGTACTGAATTTTCTAAAAATTAATGAAAGACGATCAAGTTTCTTGCACCTATTGATGTTGATGCGTTTTTCCAGTTTCATCGTATGTTTATTATTCTGTGAATGAGGTGAAGTAATGTAGCTGCGGGTCTCTTTTTACAGTTTGTAAGTAAGATTTAAATGTCCTTAAAGTGCGCTCATTCAGTCCAACTAGTTTCTCTCAATAAATTTCTTTCTGAGATTTAAATTGATAGATTCTATTACCCAACATATCATTTTAAGCAATATCATTCTCTTCCTTCCATTTCAAGTAATATCAATAGATAATGGCATTGTGAAATCTTTCATTATTTCAGACCATTGAGGGTTATAAATAATTAATTTCCAAAGGTGCTTATCAAAGACCATCTGATATCTTAAATATGTGACATATATTTAAAAAATTCTTGAGCTCGGATTCCTTATCACAACCAAGGGATTATTTCTTTAGATACAACATTTTTTGGTGCCATTGCCAGAGAACGAAGAGGTGAAGTTCATTTCCCTGGGTTTTCTTTCTATTTCCTTTGGTTGTTCAGTGAGGAGGAAATATTTGGCTGTGTTTATTCATTTTCAGAATTCTGGCTTTCAAAAGGCCTCACACAAGGTTAGAGACCTCGCAGCAGAAAGTCCCTACTTTGTCAGATCCAGAAAAATTGGTTTCTAAAATGGCTGAGAAACCAAAAACCCCATCGAAACCTGATCCTACATTGTCTGCTCCTAGCAGTAGGTCTCATAATCCCTTATTCTTGATGGTGAACAAGATTTAGATATAAAGTTTGGTTTTTTATTATTCACCTGGCGACTCCACTGATAAAGGTTTCATTAGATGAAGAATTTTTTTGGCAAGAAAATGAGAAACCATATTGGGAAAAACATGTATCAGAGTTTCAAATTTTTAAAGGAGGTTCTATTTTTTACTATCAGTTTAGTAGTCTATTTTCCCTTATATATCAGGAATATTGTTCCTGCTTTATATTCTCATAAGATTGTAAAGCCCAAAAAGTAAATTCTTTATTGGAAAAAGATGATTTTTCTTCTTCTTGTATTATTGATCTTGACACAGTTTTATCTCCTAAATATGAGAGGAGATATGGTTGTTGCATTACAATTCATAAAGATAATCAGTCACAATCTGGGCATAAAGGTGATGATTCATCATCTTTGGATGATAATATTCTGTCTCACAAGAAATTGACTGTTTTTCAGCTCAAAAAAAAAAAGAAATATTTAAACCCCTGAAGCTCCCCACAATTCTTCATCAGTGTCCTTCAAAAGGATTCAATTTTTTTCCAAGTTTCTCTGGAGAGGAGGAGGATATTTCAGCTGAACAACATATCTTGGAATTTGAGTACTTTTTGGACAAATTTCAAATTATTTTTGAAAACGTGACTTTAAGGATGTTTTGTCATTCATTAAAGCAGGGTGCTCAGCAATGGTTCTAGTGTTTAGAAGCAAGTTCAATTAGTTCATGGCAAGGTTTTCAATATATCTTTCTTAGGTATTGGGGTGAGCGTAAGTCATATGAAAAACACCTTTTGGAATTATATTCTATCAAGAGGCAACACAATGAATCAATCATTGAGTTTAATAGGAGGTTTCGAAAAAATATTTCAGCATGCCAAAAGAAATTCAACCTCCTAAAGCAGCAGTTATGGTTTACTATTTGAGGGCTCTTTCCATTGTCTTGGATTTTTATCTCAAGGAGATAAAGCCTTGCACTCTGAAGCTGATGTTTCTTTACGAACATGAAATCGAAGATAATGTGTGGGCTTGTAGAAATTTTTCCTTTCATGTTGAAAGAACAAGTTTTGTTGAAGACAAGAGGGCCTGTCAAGAAAACGTTGGAATTGCTTTACAAGAAAATGAAAATTTAGAAGTGAACAAGGAGTTTCAAAAGGTATCAGATGATTCTTATATTGTTGAAACATAAGAATATAATAATTTTGAAAACTATGGTAAAAAATTCATTGAAACAACTGAACTACACGATGAAATCCTGGAAGATCATTACAATTTTCATAATTTTAATGATTTTGTGAATAGAGGGGAAACTACTGGAGCTTCTTAGATATGTTTGCAAGAGGAGGAAGATTTTTTCAAGAATTGGCATTATACGAACAACATCAGCATTATGAGGAACAAACCTTGGATTTCTCTTTTCAGCCTAAATGCCTGACTACAGAAAATGGCAATAAAGTTCCTCGCACACAATTCCAAATTGATGAGTCAAACAGTGAAGGAAGTTTCCATGTTCAAAGAAATCTACATCAACAAAATGTTCAAGAAAAGGAGGTAGTCGAAATTTTGTCTCATTAGTTCTATGATCCAGTGGCTGAGTATATGACAAATTTCTTTGATCAACAATAAGCTTTTATGCAAGGGTATGTACAAATTTTTGTATATGGAAAAATTTCATGGTACATTACTGTTTTGATTTTTAAATTTCAACAGTATCAAGGTATTAAATCTAACAAGCAAATGCTGGGTTGGTGCCATTGAAAGGTTGACTTCACCTGATTAAGCTCAGCCATGTGTGTATATATATATATATATATATATATATATATATATATATATATATATATATATATATAGATATATATATAGGAGTTGTACATAAATAAGCTCAGAAGTTGGGAATTTTCAATTGCAGTATTGCTAGTTCGGTATTTTTAGTTTAAAGAATAAAGGAAGAAGTTCAAAGTGTGGTAGTTTTCAGGGATATTTCATATTGGGATTGTTATTGCCTAAATCTACCTCAGGCTGAAGGAAGGCAGAGTTCAGGGTAACATCAAACCATGCTCAGTCTGGTAGCTAGCCCTACCAGAACAGGAGAGGGCTCTCTCCGGGTCAATCTCAGCAAAAAGTAATCAATAGGGCTTGATATGACTGAAATGAAAGCTAATTTTAGGCTAGGTATATAAGTGAAGGATTTTGATTGTGTTTTTGGGGTTTTTTTGTTGGATCAAGGGAAAGGCAGTTTTGGGTGCAGGGATTAGGCCTAGTTTTTGCAGAATTCTGATTGGGGCAAGGTAGAAAATAGTTTTGATGCTTTAGCTTGAGTGGATGGATGGATCAGACCGGTAAGGAGCTGAATAGGGCAAGAGGGTCTCAAGAGTCCTCCTCAAACAAATGAAAAACATGAAAAACTAAACAAAAATGAAGGCAGAGCAATGCAAATGAATTCTACCTTTATAGCTAATTTTTTCAGTTTAAGAAGAAAGAAGAATGAAGATGGTACACATAAACATCAGTGAAATTACAGATACATAGAGGAAAACACCATCAAAACACAGAGCCACAAGGATCCCAAAGAGGGCTGCAAACCCTGGTCTATTCCTTTGCCAAAATTGCATAATGAAATGTACAATGAAGTGCTAGCAATCCCAAATGTCCAACCCTGAAAATGACTAAGAAAATACATCATATAGACAAGCCTAACCCATTCCCATGCCTCTAGGGGTCGAGCTCATCATTATAGGAGTTATTTCAACCATATCTAAACTAGGAACTAGAAAATAGGCCATGAAACAACTTGCCTCTATATGCTAGGAAACTGATCCATTCACTCACATTTCACCTTTTGGTGAATGAATCTTCCAGAACAAGTAAAAATGTGCCAAAATTAAATGATGGTTATGAAATTACATCAAGATAGATCAAAAGTTACATGAAAAAGTGAAACTGGCCAAAACTAGGTGAAATTCTGAGCTGTGGAGTGAAAAATAGGCCAAAATCCTCTATGCGCCGCGCCCAAAATCTCTATGCGTAGCACAACTTTCGAGCTGATTTTGAGTCCCTTCCTGAAGTCCAAATTGAGCTCATGATAGATCATTGGAAACTCCTACCTACCTAATTTCCAACCCAAGTGGAATTTCTGGATTTGGTGCCCATTGTCCCCTCCAAAAGTTCAATCTCCCGACACTGCTTCCTGTGGGTGCAAAAGGTGGAAGAAAGGCCAATTTTAGGGTTTTTTTGACCCCTTAGGCAACCCAGAACTTGATGAAATTCTTAGGCCATTCCTGAGAATGCATAATTTTTCATGAAAAACTCAGAAATGCAAATTTTTCACCCTAAAGAGCTGCCAATCATAAGCGCGTGCCAAGTGGCGCTATGCGTTGGGCAGAAAAACCTGTTTTGTGACCAAAAATTCAAAATTGACAAAAAATTTCCAAATTCCTTGAAATTTGAGTTGTAGGTCCCTGATAAAATTCTATGCTCAGCCAAAGAAGCTTCGGCCAATATTTGGAGCCTATCATGTCTTTTCCGACGCTTTAGTGCCTTCTTTAACTTTGCCTTCAGGATCTTGATTCGTGCCTTGATTCGCCCAATAATGATTCTTCATGTGTCTGAGCATGTTCTTTTCCCTCTTTGACTTCGCCAATAGCTTCTGGTCGCCTTGGTGCATGCAATTTGGTTGTGGATTCACCGTGTTTCCTTCATCTCGGTCATCTGTTTCCATGATGTCCAAGGTCTATGTTGTCTTGGATGAAAATGAGAACTTTGGTGTTTTTGTTTTAGTGCAAAAATGTGGTAATATGGGAGGGAATATGGAGGAATACGTTAGTAGGGAAAATTAAATTTAATCAATTGTAAGGACAACCACTTAATTTCTGGAGTTTAGGTACAAGGGACAGCCACTTGACTTCTTGGGAAAATGTGGGGTTTGTGAAGTTTTACAAGTGAAATGGGAAAGGGAGAATGATAGGAAATGAAGTAGCTTTAGGGATAGGGAAATAGACTAATGAAATGTAGTGAAGGGGATTTGAAAGTGGTAGAGGGGAATAAGATAGCAAAAAATGGAAATTTTGCAAACCCAAGGAATATTTTCAATGAAATTGTGCAAGGAGATAGGGTTTTATTTTTCACCTATTGAAACACCATAATCACTGATGGAAACTCATATATTGGAAATATGGAGATGTTAAATTAGTTGTGGAATGAAGAATTTGAAATTTTGGAGCTTTTGGAGGAAGAATTGAATGATTTTTTAGGCTTTTTAGCCCAATGCGCCGCGCCATGTCTATGCGCTGTGCCAGTTCATTTTTTACACTGCAGAGGGCTGCCCAATGCGCCACACCATCTCTATGCGACGCGCCATTTTTCAGGAGACTTTTGGAGACCTTCCTGGTTTCAAAATTGGGCACAGGATAGCTCGTTGGAAATATTATTGAGTCTAATTTCCAACCCAACTGGAATTTTTCAATTTGGAGTTCATTTGCCTTGCCAAAAATTAAATCTCCCAAGACTGGTCAAAATGAGAAAAATGATGCTGCCTCAAGGCAGAGTGCTGTTGCAGTCAACTTTTGAAGGTCTTCCTCAACTCCAAATTGAACTCATGATAGCTCATTGAAAATATCTTTGTGTATAGTTAGCATTTGACTCATCAAAAAAGTCATTTTGCCAACCAAGATAGGAGAAATCTTGATTTTCCCAAGGTCACTTCAGAGGTGCATCAATTCTCCTGAGGCAACGGTATTTTTGACATTTCTCTAAAACCATGACACCTGTGTAAAAAGTGAAGGATTTTTTTCTTCCTTGGACTATTTTGGACAAAAACCTCTCTTATATTTCCAAAATGTATCTTTTATTTCTCAGAAACATCATTGGAGTAAAACCTATCCCAATGTGTGGAACAAGGGATTTGTCGAAATGAAGCGAAACGAAGGGGATAAGGGGCTTCTAAATTCTTGAGAAAATTTTGGGAAGTATGGAGGGATGTTAGGAAGTAGGATAAAGTGGAATTTCAGAGATTGAGTGAAGGGAAGGGGTCCAAAAGGGCAAAACACAGGCCTAGCCTAGAAAATTGCCAAGTTGTAGCAAGAAACTAGGGTTTGTGTGAAAAGGAGGAATTTGGGGGATCTCAGTGATGGGAAGTGTTTAATAAGGTACATTAAGGATAGGGGAAGGTGTATGAACATCAGGATACAAGTTTGGCTGACGATTTGACCATCCAAGAGAAATTACCTTCAAAACCCTAGGAGAGGGAAATGAACCTTACCTAGGCACAACTGAAGCATGAACAAGGTGTAGAATGACCCAGTGGAACTTGAAATGATGATGAAAACCCTCTAAATGATGGTACACTCATCTGAATGGTGAGAAGGACTGACATTTGGACAACTTTGAAAACAGTGAAAACAAACCCTAGACCTAATACCTAGTGACCAAATTTTGCTTGAAGACTCACTGAAATGACAAAATTTGACATTGACACCTTAAAATCACCTTGTAAGAGAATGTTTGATCACTGGAGGAAGGCTGAAAAGGCTGACACTAATAGGGATCAACTTCCATTTTCTTTTGACTCCATGCCCAATCGAGACTACTAGTGTACAAGTTCTCAGCACTTTTCTACCAAAGAATTATCCCTAATTGGAGCCATATGTTGTAGCATAATTTGACTCAACTAAAATTCAAGAGAGGTTTTGAGAAATTCAAGGTTGTTGAGAAATTTAGATGGACATAAGTGAGATATGGATTCTTGTGCTCTTGTCTAAAGAGATGGTATCAGCTAGAAAGTGTAAGCAAACACACTATTTGAATAGGAGCCTCGGACAATCCCGATGGATTCATATGCCTGCTAGTCTAGCGCTTTAGCGATTCACATTGTATGCACATGGATGAGAGGATGCCAAGTGTACCTAAAGAAAACTTTACATTTTCACCTTGGAACTAGACTAAGATCATGCATAAACTATTATTGTTGGAAGTTCCTATTTAAGGCCAACTCTCAAAAGAAATCACTCTACAGAGAAACATGGTATAGAAGAAGCTGAACTAGAATATCGTAATCTGTCAAACCTTGGTCTTAATGTTCTCGGACGGGGTGTAAAAGACTGGAAAAGCTTAGTTTAATGTGGTTCCCTGCAGCCACAAGTTTGGGCCTAGCATCAGTGGCTCAACATTATAGGGTTTTGAAGGCCTTAGATTTACAGTGTTGTTCTATAAGTGATCAAGGTCTTACAATTGTAGGAGAACAATGCAAACAACTTGAGAATTGGAATCTTTGGTATTTTGAGGGTTTGACAGGAATAGAAATTGGTTTTGCAAAGACACTGAAAGTGCTTGGGATTGCACCATGTGAAAGGATAACTAATAAATCTATGGAATGTGTTGGGTTTCACTGTCACTCTCTTGAAAAATTAACCCTAGATTCTGAGTCTATTAATGATGTTCAATTGCTGGTAATAGCTCAGGGTTACACTGCTTCAAATTAGTTGCACTTATAGTGTGTAAATTTCATAGAAAAAGCCTTAAAATCTATGATTAATCACATATGATTTGTGGGATATCATATTTCACATGTGTTTAAAATTTAAAGAGTTGAGAAAGTATACTGATCCAAATGAAAAGTCGAAGTTCAGAAAACGCACATACTCTCAGGACAGTGAATTTTGATTTCTTATTTTGGGAAAACAGAGAAAATTTTCAAAAATCTGCAACATGGGTTTTTTGCAAAATATTCCCAATTGACTTGAATGCAAGAATTGTTCAAAAATTCAAAGCGGTTTAAGAGATTTTGTCAGTTCTTTAAAGGCTAATTTTTCCAAAAACATCCTGCAAAATTGGTTTTGATTCATTCTATGGGAATTCAATTTACATGATGACAATTTCCTTCTCAGACAAGTCTTGGAGTTTAATAAAATTTACTTTATATTGATTCTAAAAGGCCAATTGGAGATACTCTACTGCAATGGTAAACAAAATTTTTGAAACCCGACTGATGGAATCAACATCAACTCGGTTATGAAAACTTAGAGACGATCACTTGGTATTCAAATGATATTTAAATAAAACTCAGTATAGTAAGATTGTAATTTTGAGTGCATGCAATCAGAATGATCAATGAGGCTCTGTGAAAAAGAAGAGAAGCAAACAGGTTAAAGTTCTGCCATATCTCATAGAATTAGATGTATCGTTCATGTCCATAATTAACACTTTCTCGGCATCACAAACTGCTCGGAACTTATGTGAGAGAGTCCCCTGGTAGAGTGGTTTGGCTTGAACCACTATTTTCAGGTCGAAGGCTACGATGCAATGCGCATCACTCAGCCCTTTTTCAAGAAACTGCTACAGGTGCTCCCGTAGGCAGTAATTGGTTTTCGAAAACCATGTGTGATTTTTTCAATATGCATATGAGTACAACGGTGGGACCCAAAATGTATTATTTGTCATTTTTTGACTTGCAACAAGTTGAGGTTTTATTTTGGTTTTATATTATATATTATATATAATATTAAAACTATTATTTTCTAAATTTAATTGATTCCAAATTTCCTAAAATACTTTAAGAATTATTTTTAAAACTGATCATAGTAACTAGGAAGTTAGATTAGATAGGAGATATAAAAGCAAAGGCAAGAAGATGGGAGAGGGTTTCGAGTTTTTGACCTCTGGATGAACATAAATTTTGTACTAAATTTTCTGAAAATTAATGAAAGATCAAGTTTCTTGCACCTGTTGATGTTGATGCGTTTTTTCAGTTTCATCAGATGTTTATTCTTCCGTGAATGAGGTGAAGTAATGTAGTTGCAGCTATCTTTTTACAGTTTGTAAGTAAGGGTTAAATGTCCTTAATGTGTGCTCCTTCACTCTAACTATTTTATCTCAATAAAGTTCTTTATGAGATTTAAAGTGATAGATTCTGTTGTCGAGCATATCATTTTAAGTTTTAATTCCATTTTCTTCCTTCCATTTCAAGTAATATGAGCAGATAATAGTATTGTGAAATCTTTCATTATATCATATCATTGAGGGTTATAGATAATTAATTTCCAAAGGTGCTTAACAAAGACCATCTAATATCTTAAATTTGTGACATATATTTAAAAATTTCTTGAGCCTGGATTCCTTATCACAGCCAAGGGATTGTTTCTTAAGATACAACAGGGGCTATTGTCAGTATATGATTCAACCCCTAAAAATTTTTCTGGCACTCGGTATTCCATATAAACATATTTTCTTTCTTTTGCAGTGAGGTTATAGGATAAGCAATCTTATAAAATACTTTTATAAAATGACGATAGTATCCATCCAAACCCATAAAAGACCTAATGTTTGCCACATTCCTGGGAACTAGCCAATCCATAATAGTTCTAATCTTCTTTGGGTCCACTACTAAAACCTTTCGATGAAATTACATGCCCAAGGTATTGAATCTATTATTTAAAACAATGACACTTGATAAACCTAGCATAAATTTTATTTTCCTTTAAGGTCTCCAGTGCTACTCGAAGATGCTCTTTATGTTCTTCTACATTTTTTGAGTAGATTAGAATGTCATCTATGAAGATCAAGACAAGCTTGTTCAAATATGGGTGAAAGATGCCATTCATCAAACTCATAAATGTTGTTGTAGCATTGATGAGACCAAAGGGAATCATAATAAATTCATGATGGCCATAACGGGTTCTAAAGGTTGTTTTACTGATGTCTTCGTATTTTATTCTTATTTGACAGTAACCACCCTTATTTGGTCAAATTTTTCATCAATTATTTTCAATGGGTACTTATTTTTAATAGCTAATTTGTTCAGTTGCCTATAAATCAATACATAATCGTAAGGTGTCGTAATTTTTTTTACAAAGAGCACCAAAGCACCCCAGTGTGACACACTTTATCAAGTAATTCTTGTAGGTGTAATTTCAACTCTGTTAGCTCTGGAATAATCATATGGTAAGGGGTTTTCAACACAGGATTTTCCCCCATAATTAATTCTTTTGTAAAGTAAATATCTCTCTTGGGTGACAATCCCAGAATTTCTTCTAGAAAAACATCAACAAATTCTTGTATCACTAGTATCTTCTCTAGGGAAGCTAATTTATCCTTAAAATTTATGTATCCGACTTGAAAAAAATAAATATGACCTCCTTTCCGAATACACATGCCTAATTGATTAGCTATAACTGGTCGCAGTCTTATGCCCCTTTTAACACCCCGAAACTCTTGTCTACAACCTTCACTTGCAAGGAAACTGATATAATGTTCTCTACAATTCACTACATACCAGTGGTTCCCCAACCAATTCATTCCAATCAGCACATCATAGGATCCCACTGGAAGAATATTTAAAGTTACATTAATATGTTGTCCACTTATTTCTACGAGATAGTTTTCCACCTTACCACTCACTCTTCATTTTTCTTCGATGGCCAATTGAACCAGCCAATAGTTTTTATACTTAATTCTTTTCAATTGACACAATTCAACTATTTTTGGATTAATATAACTTAAAATTGCACCAATATCTGTTAAAAAATAAACAGGGTGATTAGCTAATTTACCTTCGAACTCCACCATGACTGGTTGATATTCGGCCTGGTGGTCCTCCAATAATTCACAAAAAACTCCTCGTTGCATCTCCTACTATAGAAGCCTCATGAATGTTGGTAGTTGGTTCTATCATGACACAATGAGCAAACTTTTTATAATAATGGGGTTCCTCACAACCCCAACACGGCAAGGGAGGATTTTGTATTTGATTTGGGTTTGGTTTACTTGACGCCCCTGTTTTTCTGCTTTCATTCAGAGCTTCGGCTTTCTGCTGATTTTTCCTTGAAATTCCATTAAACAGTCTCTTCTGTGGGTTCTTCCTTCCAACAACTTTAATATTCTTAACATTCTTAACATTCCTAAAACCCTTCTACAATTTTCTTATTTGGGCACCCTCTGTTGTTTTCTCCTTTATGCTTCATTTGTTGATAGAAGATTCGGGCCTTCCGAGTGGTTTCATCCATCGCCCTTGGGTTGTGAAATTCCAATCTCTCATTCATATAAGTTGGTAAACTACTAATAAAACGATGTACCTTATCTTTTTCTTCCTGGATATAAGGAACATATATTAATAAGGAGTTGAAATTGGTTATGAACTCATCCATCGTTTGTTGGCCAAATTTTAATTCATGGAACTCCTTTGTGTTCTCATTGTAGTAAAAAAAATTCAAGTACTTTTCTTTTAATTTTTTTTTAAATTGTCCCATGTTACTTCATGTTCATGAATCTCCCGAATTGTCTTAATTTCCTCCCACCATAAGTTGGCTTTATTCTGCAACTAATATATTTCCAATCGAGCTTTGAGATTTTCATCATATTAATAGATAAGAAAGTATTTATTCATGATAATCAGCCAAGATTAAAAAGCTTCTTCTGCTTCACCATCAAACGTTGGGGGTTTGATTTTCTTAAAATCCCCTTATAATTCCATTTTTTTATAGTTTTACCAGGTGATACATTTTCAGATTCCTCTTCATTGTTTATTTAATCTCCTTCTACATCAGGATGCCCTTTTTCTTGAGGATCAAACTGTGCTTTGTTTCCATTTTTTGGACTAGGATTCAGATTCCTCCGATTTTTCCAATTCGACAGACTTTTCAAAATCCTTTCCTGTTCTAACCTCAATATTTCATTAGCCACTCCGAGATTAGTCATTTCCACCTATAACCGTTGAATTGTTTCCAATAGTAAATAATTTATTTTATGAGTGTTTTCACCCAGCTGGACCCACATTTTGGGGTTGACTTCCATATGGGATTTTTCCCTGACTCCAACTGTTGGTCGTCCAGGCGAGGTGGATCCTTCTCCTCTCAACATAATTCCTTGCTTCCTTTTTGGATCATAAACACTTATTTATTCTTCTTTTTTACCCAAATAGTCCTTGGCTTGTAACATGTTCTCTGATACTAGTTGTAGCATGCATCTGTCTTATCCTAATTTTTACATTTACTTAATAAAATGAAAAATTGATAATTATAAAAACTATATGCATAACAACATTATGATCACAATTATTGACATCAGTTTTGGACAATCATTATAATTGTATTGTGCCATGATATATATATATATATATATCTGTGTGTGTGTGTGTGTGTTTGTGCTCTTATTTTATGAGTGATTACTTATCACTAGACATACAAGGTGTGATTCATAAATTGGCCTACTCTAAACTATAAGGTTGTGTTGAAGGCTGGAAGGTGGTTTCCTCAACATTGGGGATTCCACCCGGGCGGGAGCTTAAAGCAATGCATTTTGCATTGAAATTGTGGGTCTGACTGGGTATATAGGGACTAGTTTCCCGTATAAAGAGATTTTATACGAATAAAAAAAAGGAATATTATCAACACAAGCAGGGTGATTTATTTCTAATGATAACATAAATTACAACTAAATCTAACTACTTCACGAGATCAGACTCTTTTATATGATTATAGAGAAATGTTTCACAAGCATGAAACAATATAGATCATCGCATACTTAATGAATATAAGCGCTTGTAAGAAACTAAATCAATATAATCAATTTAGTTGATGAAGAACATCAATCACATAAAAGAATTCTTAGTGTCACATATAAAATCATATTGTTCAATACATTATATCAATATTAATAAGAACATATATCACTTCAATGCTTATCATAATGAAACAAGTATACAAAAATAAGTTTGATATAAAAACTAGTAGAAAATGATGAAATTAGTGACTAGGTGACTAAAAAAGTTAGTCACCACAATTATTTCAAGTGAATTACTACTAATTTGAGAAATTTTAAGTGACCAAACTAAAAATGACTAATTTAAATGACTAATTTAATCTAGGGATAAAATATACAACTAAATAATAAGTGACTAAACTAAAATCGACTAACATAAATGACTAATTTATTCTAGGATTAAAATATATGACTAGATAATAAGTGAAAAAATTAATAATGATTAACATAAATGACTATTATAGTCCAAGGATAAAAATACGACAAAATAATAAGTACAAAAAGTATATGAATTAGTCATTTATGTTAGTAATTTTTAATTTTAGTAAGGGGTCTCTGAATCCAGCTGCAGTGTTAAAATTTAGACACAAATGGGTCTCTGAATCCATCTACAGTGTTAAAATTTTGAATACCCTTTTCTCTCTAAAGTTTAACTAGTTTTAAATGGATTCAGAGACCCCCTTCTTTGAATCCATCTGCAGTGTTAAATTTAGACACAAAGGGGTCTATGATTCCATCAAAAGTGTTAAAATTTAGAGACCCTTGTCTGCAATGTCAAACTTTAGGTATATGGATTCAATGACCCCATTAAAGGGGTCCATGAATCCATCTATAATGCTAAAATTATAACACTTTCATACAATCACTACTAAACCAACATAGAATTTTCTATTGAAATGATTAACCAAACACATATTAACATAGTCAATATACTTGTCATAACTAGAAAAAATAATATATATATCATTAGAGTGACTTGAGTTATACTCGAGAAACCCAACACTGGTAATTAATGAAAGTGATTTGAGCTATACCTAAGATGAAATGGAATGATTTCCACTATAAACCAAAATTATATCCAATATGCTACTAGTATATACTAATAACACGTGATCTACTAAGAAGGGTCAAGACGTATAGAGATACACTTGCGAGGTGGTCCTACTCCTTGGAGGCTTCTACTTTTGCAGTGTTATAAAGATAGGACAAATGTCTCAGCAGGAATTTAAACCTAGGTAGGGGAAATAAAGAACTAAACAAATACTACAATATTGATAATAACCAATTAATCCAACCAACCCATTACACTTTTTCCCTTAATAAACCTTTTTACCCTATTAATTTATTACCACACTTCTCAAAATTTCTCTTAGAAAACCCCTTATTGTTAATTTTTTTCTACTACAAATATTACCCCTTCCATCTACCTAATGCAATGGTCTATCTTTACACAAAAGTTTTATTTCTCCAATGCTTAATGCAGTATTATTTTTATTATGTTCACTCAAAAGTAAAATACACATTCAAATTTTGTTAAAAAGAAACAGTAAATGAAAACCATATATGAAAACATGACAAATAAAGATTGTCAACATGATTTTTCAAAGACATTAGCATTAGGGGAATTTTGAGGTCTAAAATGGGCCTCCTAAGGAAAAAATAAAATACTAGCTAAACCAATAAAATAATATTTATGAATTTGCAATTCACTTTTTCCACCACAATCCATGTAACCATAGTTAAATTCAATTCAAAAGTTGTACCAAAATAAAATTAATAAAAAATTTGTATTGATGTGACTATAAGTAAGAATGAGCTTTTCAAGAAAAAATCATTATCATTGAACAACTAATGCATTTTTCCTTTGCACTTAAATAACTTAAAATAAAATATAAATATAAATTTATAAATTCTTAATTATTATATGTTATTCATTAAAATTTATATTATTTAAATCGTATAATAACATGTAATTAATATACTATATAAAAATAATCTAATATAATATAATATAATATAATAAATGTATATGGATATGCATTGTTTATTTCAAGAAATATAAAATGACAATAATATATTTTTATTCAAAAAGTGTGAAATGACATTTATTATGAGTACTTTACTTTGACTTTAAAAGTACTTAGAGCAATACCATGGTTAACCATTAGTTTTTATCCACCATTGAAAATATGACAAGTAAGTATCTTTAACTCAATCAATGCCACCTCAACCATTAGGGATGATGTCATCCCCTAAAATGTGATTGATTATCATAAAGTGAATTTTGATTGTACATTTTCGTTAGGAGGCCCATTTTAGACCTCAAAATTCCCCTAACGAGAGTTCGATCACACAGAGAGTTTAATAGATTTCAAAAATCACGCCTTATGATGCAGCAATCACATTAAAAAAATTTAGGAGGAATGCCTCTATGGAGTGTGGAAGGAAGAATGAGGGCAATGGCATGTCGACGATGCAAAATTCAGGAGACAAGGTCGTGGTATTTGAGAAGACTATTTTCCTTCTGCTAAAGAACTGATGAGAATAAATGGTACAATGAAATCACCCATTGCAAATAATTTTGGCGAGTCCATAGTAAGAACGATGACCATTAGGGATTTCCAAGTTGAGGACCATGGAAAATTTTAGGGGCTAATATTCGCAGGTGGGCTAATTTTCCATCATTTTTCCAAAAAAAATATTCGCCAATTTCCATTTTTTTGTAAAAATGATTCGCCCAAATTTTACAATATAAAATTATTTTACCTTAAAAATAGCCAACATTATATAGAGACTATATATAAAATAATTATAAATTTGTATAATTTTACAAACATTTCAATAAAATTTTATAGTTCACATATCAAGGAATAGTGGAATTCGCCAACATTTTAAACTTCAAGATAATTTTCCATCCTTAAAATCATCCCTGTTGAGGACCAGTTCTTGAAGAGGAAATTGACCTTATTGACAAAAAACTGAGCCCCTTTTTCCATAGTTTCTGAGACATTGAATGTTGACTCAACGTCTAGAGGTGTTAAATGAAACTTTTCTTTGCTCCTCTACATGGTTCTACTTCCATAGGGTAGCGTCAATCTTGGTATGAACAATGAAACTAAATTTCAATTGTGGGTGATTTATGCTGTTACTAAATGTTTTTATGTATAAGATGATCATTCCTAACAATTTAAACTGGTGCAGAGTTCATTGGGATGGACTTATCTTATGGTCTATCATTTAACAGATCATTTGTTAAAAGTATACAAAACCAATTTACACTTGAAAACTACATTATTTTTGTAGAACACATAAAAGAGTACATGCACATTCCTAGTGAGGCCCAAGCTATTATAAAAGATCAGAGACCACCAGATAATGGAGAAATTTGTGGCAATATGGAGTACCTAGCAAAAAATTTCCCATACCACCAGGATATAGCTTTATGTACAAGTTCCAAGTGAAGAACCAGACAGGTAGCTACTATTAATTTCCATCATTTTATCTAGAGAAACCTAAAAGGGGCTTTGGAAGACTAAATGTAGCTAGGAGGGCCCTGATCCTTGTTCCATTCCCTCCTAATGGTGATATAGTTCTACTTATAGGTGAATGGTACAAAACCAACATTTCAGTAAGTTATTATTCCATCCTTGAAACATGTACATCTCTTGAAATTCAAGAGACTTGTTAGGTTTGACTTCAGCCTGTCCACCAAAATGCTCTCTTGCAATGTATCAATCTAGGACTATATTCTATCTTCGAGAATATCCTTAGAAGGACACTTGATGTGGGCAGATCTACTGGTAATACTTATGTTGTTCACATTAATGGTTGTGGGCTACAAAATGAAATATAAATTATAGTGGAAAAAGGTACTTATGACTGATCTCTATCATAAGGCAGTTTTTTAGATTTAGTATAGGTGTCTCTATCCTTTCAACAATTAACAAGATCTAAAATGACCCATTTGTTCATTAATTTTTTCGTGCTAATATTTCAAAGTGATAAAAAATGAATTTGTGATAATGACTATGCACCCATTTAGTTGGGATGCATTAATTTGATTAAACATATTTTGAGAAGTAATTTTTAGGAATATTAGGATGTGAGAAGTAAATACTATGTTCAAAGCTACAATCCTACAGATAAATTCAAAACAAAACATGAAACAATTTTTCAACAACACGGTAACAAATCATCCTCTTATAACTATCATAATCATGCAGAGGCATTTAACACATGTTAAAGATCTCCCAATCTGTATGAATATATGTAATAAAATATAATGAATCAAGCACAATAGGGTGGAAAATACTAGCACAACATGAATTTGGCCAATGTAAGGATTCCAATGCAATCCTTTAACACAAGCTCAAATTATTTCATGAATCCAACACAATGAACAATGCATCCATTTACCCTCCTAGATAGAAGTACAAAAATTCTAAAATTATAGAAGCACTTCCTTTGAACAATTGTGCGGCCATACTCATCATATTTTGATTTTGAAATCCACATCTACAATACACATAACAAGTGCAGATTTTTAGGTGAATCTAAAACTTTCTCCGTGATAAAATTAAAAAGAAATATTTCTCAAAATTTAATTTTATCAAATTTGTATCAAATTGGTTGTGATATCATTATTATTATGCTGGGCCAACTATTTGGGATCTTTCGGTGGTGAAATTGTGTTTTTGATAAAATCTCCCATCCCATTATCCTCCAATACTATCAAGATCCTCCCTTTCCAAGGGACGATGTTAGACGCTCCCTCTAAACAGTGATCTACTCTCAATACTTGGTTGGCCATCATGCTTCCCATAAAAAACCTCGTAGTCCTTCATAATAGTATGAACCATACAAATATTAATTTAAATCTAAGGATTCCATTAGTAGGTGAGAAAGAGAATGGAGAAATAAAAGAGACCCGGATAATTGATATAGTTCCAAAAGCAAATAGATCAATCAATATGAACTCAAATATAATACCTTTCATATTAATACATATAGTGGTAAGCCCAACTACGCTTATGCACCTCGTTAAGAAAGAATAAGTTGCACAAAAGCATGATCAATGTTAGTAGACAAATCCTCCCTAAGGTCCTAGTAAATCATTTGTTACCACATATGGGAAAGCAATAACATCTAACACAAACAGACTTAAGAATTCAAATGTATAACATAAAAAGACATTGCAAGCACTAACAACTACTTTAGAACCTGGCACTCAAGGAACTTCCACAGTAAGACATGTTGTTGATTCAACACAGTTAATTGAGTTGTATCTTGCGAGTAATGAATATTTGAGAGATGTAGCAGTTGAAAACATTATTTTGTTTTATTTTGTTTTCATTCCATTCCCTATATATGGGTTGAATTATGTGACATAAGGCATGTGGCTTTGGTGATATGTCTTGGATTAACTGGTAGTCTTTGAAAATATGACTTGGATCATCATTTCTCTATTTTGGAAGAGACATTTGTGCCTTCAATTCTAAACCATTTCAAATGTAACATCTTGCATTGTTTAACTATTTATTCTATTTTTTTTCCAATATTCCCTTGGATGAATTATTCATCATTCATGTTATTTTTTGGTTGGGCAGGTTGTAGTGTGAGGAGTGAATCATTGAAGTTATGGTACTATGCTCTAATTTTTTTCATGTTCTTTGAATTTTTAGACACAAGATAGATATATGGATCGATTGTGATATGCATATTTATAATTTCATAAATGTCTAATTCCTATGTGAAAAAAAATTACATTAAGGTTCATATGGTTGGTAAAAGAAAATAGAATTAGGAATTTATTTTTAATATTAGAGAGTTAATTGGATTCTCTTGTTTTGCGATTGCGGTTTATTCATTGACGCCCCTGAACGTAATCCCACTCTCATAATTTGTAGCTTTGGAAATATGATTATTATTTTTCAGTAGTGTTACAGGAGTCTCCAATCACTTTTGAGTACTCACGATTCCGACTCTTCTCTTCAACCAAACGAAATGATCTAAACCTTGGTGAGTAAAACTTTTGTTGACAAATTTTGACTCGTGGTCAACGCGATTTTGACTTGTGATTTCGGTGATTAGTATAGGATTCGACGAGTGACTCATATTCTGAGGTTATAGTCTGCAAGGTTTTATTTTGTGGTTCCACTTTCACTTCTTCTTACCATGCGTCACACTTGGATTTAAATTTATTTCTTCTTATCGTCGGATTATCTAGAGGCGTTCTGGATCAAACAAAGCCATTTTTGCGTTCTTCCCTCATTGAACGCGCTTCAGCTTCAATAAACCAGAAACCTTTCTCTAATTCTTCAAGGTCATGATGGAATTTTATGGTCAAATATATATATATATATATATATATATATATATATATATATAGTATTAGGCAGTTGTATTCATGTATTAGGCAATGAATTTAGCATTGGTCAGATCGCTCATATTCTAGACTACATTACTTTCCCATTTTTCTATCCCTTAGGTCCAACCATGCCACCCTTCCCCTGCCAAAGACTCACGTAAATGAACTACTGATCCGCTGATCAAACGTAAACAAATTTCCTTGGTGCTCATGTTAGTAGCTATTGACTTGGATGTTATATGTAAATATTTGTGGATACTTCTTGATGGTCAAGAAATGTTCTTTTCCTTTAAAAATATCATTTTTAATAATTGAAACTGGATGTAATATGTTAAATTTCTTTATCATTTTGAATTAAAAAAAATTGGAGAATGTTAGAACTTTACAAGGATCTATAATAATGTAACATTTCCTTAAATTCATTTGTTGTCATCGATCGTATAAGTGATATACCAATTGGTATACCAATTGGTATAACATGCTACCAATCCAAATTAACCTAGTTTAGAAGTCATGCTACTGTAACCCCAATTAAAATTTTAGTAGGGTCACGGTGTTAGTTGACAAAAACTTGGAAGTTCCTCATCTCGTTTGAATATTTTTACTTTTTTTTCAATTTTTTCCAATAATAAATATATTTTATACCTGAAGTATACACATTGGACTCGTGTTTTTTGACATTTATCGATATTATGCATTTTTTAGATATGGCTTTATTGAATATTAATTATTTTATTTTTAAATTCAATATATGTGTATATTTTTATTTATTGTATTCACAGATTTCTTCTCGATTCTGATTCTAGTAACTTTGGTTTGCATGCACCAAATCCTTTGCCATAGACATTATTATTCTTTTCCCTGGCTATAGAGCTTTTGATTTTTCCTTTATTTTTAAACTGCCATATGGGTTAGTTCAATTCACACTTCAATGATGTTCCCTTCTGGCTCTTGTTCTATCATCTTCTATACGTTTTAAGGATTTTTTTGGTTCTTCTAGTTGATTTATAAACTCCACCCATTCTAGTGAGCAACAAAATCCTTTTATAAGTTATGTGTGCTGGTGATATTCATGGTTTCTCGGCCCTCAATTTGCATAAAACATTATTATGATATATATATATATATATATATATATATATATATATATATATATATATATATATATATATATATATATATATATATATATATATATATAGTCTCATGTTGGGATGGCCACATTTCTTTTAATGGGCCTCTAGGATAAAGTGTAGCTTTATATTTTTTATTACTTTGGGTCACATCAAAGGTGGAAACATCTCTGGGAGCCAATCATATTTATGTTTTTGTTCTTCATAGGAATTTTTAGATGTGTTAAAGAAACAAAAAACGAAGTCTATAAGAGGAAGTAGAGTTTTTGATAACTTGACTATTTCTTTAACCATCACGGGGCGAAGTAGAAGCTGTGTTAGCTACTATTTTTCATATGACGAGCTAGCCACATATTAGTTTCGATGAAGATTTTAGAGGATCCAAAACGATATCCTAAGTTTAAGAGAGGGAGTCAAAACCATATCCACAAGGATAGATAGGAGTTCTTTTCCTATTAGAGTAGATTTTTGTTCGAAGTGAAGCAGGTGCAATGGAGACATAATATAGTAGAATGACTATTTATTTAATAATCATGAAGCCATGTTGAAGCCGTGTTAGCTCCTATTATTCATATGTGGAGCTAGCCACTTATTATTTTCAGTGATGATTTTAGAGGATCCAAAACCCTATCCTAAGTCTAAGAGAGGGAGTCAAAACCATATCCACAAGGAGACATAGGAGTTCTTTTCCTATTCGATTAGGTTTATGTTCCAAGCCAAATAGGTGCAATGGAGACATAGTATAGTAGAGCAGAGGAAGAATGTGACATTGTAGAAGTTTGTATTAGGGAACAATGTATATTTACTCCATATTTAGTTATTTTTCTGTGTTTTTGCATTGTAATATTTTATGATAAAAAAGAAAGGCACAATTCTTTATTCCTCTATGTGACTTTATGTTTTATATAATTAGCTAAAATTACTTCAAGAATATTTATATATCCCTTCAAAAGTAGTGCGGTACTATAGGTTATAACAAAGGATTTGAATGCTGAAGAGGTATTATTAAAAACAATATTTTAATATTTTGAATTTGTTTTTTCCTTTCCTCTAATATAATGATGTCAGCCTCCAATTTTTTATACATCATAATAAACTCAATGTTTTCAAAGTCACCCATCTTGAGATTCGAAAGATTGTGTTTATTTTAGTAGTATTCACATCTCCAATGAGATTCTTGAAGGTATCCATGATTTTCTTTGCATTTTTATTATTCCTTGTATGATGAATCATATCTGGCTCAATATTTTGGGTGATTATATTGAAGGATTCAACATCTTTAAGTATTATGAGGTCATTGTTCATTTTTGGCAGAAGAAAGAGGTTTTTCTAGATACAAAGAAAAATCCTTGTTTTGAAGAATGAGAGTCTTTTGGTTTTCCCAAACATGATAATTAGTCCCATTCAATTAGGCGATAGGCCATATTAAGGGAATCTAAGACATTAAAATCACTAAGGGATCACACTTGAGCTAGGCCACACTAGCTCTTAACATGACTATATTTTTGCCTACAAAGTTTCAAAATGGTGAGTGCTTAACAATACACCCTATCATTATCTATTCTATGCACCATAAAAGTAGATTACCATTAATTATTTTAAATAATTTACTTCTATTTATATAATTTATAAATTTTAATTAAATATTATTAGTTCAATTCCACAATATCCCTCCCTTCTTTAATCAATTGTGTATGAAAAATCTTAATTTAAATTAAAAACGATAATCCACTTTTAGAATTTTTTCCTGACTCACCCTGCCACCCACAGCCACCCACCCATTTTATCTGGAGAAGAAAAACAAAACCAAATCTAGTTTTAAGGCTTACGCGATGAACCCCAAAAAAACCAAAAGAAACCCAAAACAATGAAAATGAAAATTAAAGTGGTTGAGCTAAAAAGTTGATGAAATTTAAGCGGGAACCTAACAGAGATTTAAGGAGAGGGGTTTATAAAATCCCATACCATGTGCACATATAATATCATCATTGATAATGTTTAGCCTATCTTTATTACAGAGGTTTAGCATTATCTGTAGTGTTTATTCGATTTCAGAGATTTGGACAGAATGGGTAGGATTAGTCCCTTTCGGCTGTGTTGTCTGGATTATGATCCTGGAGGAGATTGTGCTTTTTGTAAGCAGTGGAATGGATCCGGGTCATGTTGGAGTAAATAATTTTGACCTTGCACTTGGCCTGGGCTGTGGTCGTGGTCGTGGAAGATATTGTCGCGGCAGTGCTCTCGGTGGTGGAGTCCCCAGAGTAGGGGTGGGTAATGGGTGTGGCAGGGTGTTTGGGGATTTCCGTTCAGGGGATTATTCATGGCGGCATAGGAATTTACAGGCCTTACACCATGTTTTCAGATCCGAGGCCTTGTCACAATAAGCGGTTGACTTGTCCTCAAACCGTTCTCACAGGTAAATCCTTCTGCCCACCAAAAGTTTATTTTCACTAGGGCGCCCTCTAATCACAATTCCAAAACCATTCAAAATGTCCTAGAATTCCTTGAAATTCAGACCAGACTCATTCACGACATCCAAGAAATTACGTAGAGATCTTCCATTGTTTCTGTGCATATATTTGATGATGACATTGTATTGGGTGGTTGGACCCCCTACTCCATCCACAAGTCTTATTTGGTATGGTTGTTTCAGAGACATCTAATCATTTCCATCACTGATACTTTACATCCCTGTAATTCACACCCGGTAAATTCAATAAGTTCCATTTCAATATGTAAATTTCGTTATATTGATTTTTGGTTAAGAAATAGGGTTTAACTTGGCAACAGGCATGGTCGTGCTCGGAAACCAATAAATCATAATATATTGGTTATTAAATTTCTCCTTAGAGTATTTATTAGACTTCCATTCTGACAAAAAGAAAGAAGTAGCAACAAAGAAAGGAAAAATTGCTAAGAGCACATGCTATGTTTTATTGAAGGATATATATATATATGTGTGTGTGAAATATTCAAAATCAAGAAATTGTTCTGCTAACTGATCCTAGAGAAATGGATTATTAACTAAATATTAATTCTCTAACATTTCCCCTTAATCTTGAGGGTTACAGTTTTTTATGCCTAACTTTTGACATTGAAATTCAAAATTAACTTTTCCTAGTGGTTTGGTGAAGATATCTGCTAACTGTTCCTTGGAATCACAAAATTTGAGAACAATATCACCATTCTTGACGAGTTTAAGAATAAAGTGAAAACGAGTGTCGATATGTTTTCTCTTTTGATGAATGACATTGTCCTTCAATAAGGAAATAGTGGAAGTGTTGTCACAAAGGATTGAAATAAGTTTATTTTTGTATATATGAAGTTAGATAGAAGTCTCTTTAGCCACACTTCTTGACATGATGTTGAATTCTCGGAAACGTACTCAGCCTCTGTTGAAGATAGTGCAACTATGGGCTGCTTTTTGGATGACCACGAGATCAAGTTTCTGCCAAATAGAAAAGCATAGCTAGAAGTGATTTTTCGATCACCAATACATCCTTCATAATCACTATCTGTATAACCAACAAGCTTACTATCTATAGAGGTTGCATATGATAAACCATAAGTAGATGTACCTCTAATGTATCTTAACACCCTTTTTCCAACTTTCCAATGACAGTATTTAGGAGATTCCATAAACCTGGTAATATAACTAGCTCCAAACCCTATATCAGGTCTAGTAGCAGTAAGATATATAACAATACCAACAAGTTTCTCATACAAATTCCCATTAAAAATAGTACCCAAATCATATTTACTTAACTTTGTACCAACTTCAATAGGAGTATCCACCAGTTTACACCTATCCATCTTAAACTTTTTCAAAGTGTTAGTAGTGTACTTCTTTTGACTCATACACATACCATCATGTGTTTGTTTCACTTCGATACCTAAGAAGTATCTCATTAATCCAAGATATATCATTTCAAATTAATTTTTCATTGCATCCTTAAATTCATCTAACTCCATGTTACCTGTATAAATTATGTCATCAAAATAAAGACACAATACAAAATATTACCTTTATGATCATTCTTGATATACAAGGTGGGTTCATGGTCACTTCTTCTGAGACCATTATTCAACAAATAATGGTATATTTGGTTGTACTAAGCTCTTGGAGCTTGATTCAAACCATACAATGATTTCTTCAACCAATACACTTTATGTTCTTGATTTTTTATTTCGAAACAAGGTGGTTGTTCAACATACACTTCTTGATTAAAAAAAGTGGACTTTACATCCATTTGGTAAATAAGCCACTTGTTTTGTGCTACAATAGCTAATACAAATTGAAATGTATAAATGCTTGCTACAGGTGAAAATGTTTCACCATAATCTATGCTAGGTTGCTGTGAAAAAACTTTGGCAACTAATCTTGCTTTGTGCTTATCAACTTTACCTCTCTCTTTTAACTTTGTTTTAAAAACCCATTTGACACCTATAGAATTTTTATCATTAGGTATATCAACCAAATTTTCATTTTCATTTATTTCAATTGCATCAATTTCATTATTCATTGCATTTACCTATTCTTTTTCCTTTATAGCCTCTTCAAAACAGGGAGGTTGAAATGAAATAAATGCAAAATTTACAATATCATCAATATTGTCTTGTGCATAAATATCACTTAAGTTTCTCATTTTAGGATTATCAGAATCAGACTCAAAATATGATGAATTTCTATTGATTGATGAACAACTGTTGGTTTTTTCTTGAACCTGTAATGTTGGAGTGCTTTTTGTATGTGCATGATGTTTGTTTAATAGAATAAAAGGATTAGTACAAGTATTGTTCTCAATTTCATTCCAAGGCTGGCTTCGAGAAATTTCACATATTGACTTACAGCAAACTTCTTAGCTATAGGATTAAAAAATCTGTATGCCTTAGATTGATCACAATATCCTATAAAAATATACTTTTCACTCCTATCATCAATCTTCTTTCTTAATTTTTCTGGAACATGAGTGAAATCGATACAAACAAATACTCGAAAATGTGAAACAGTTACCTTTTGTCCACTCCATGCTTCTTCAGGTACAAAACTTTGAACATTGGAAGTTGGTGATCTATTCAAAATATATACTAAACATGCAACTGCTTCATTGTTATGAAACCAACTCCAAAAATAGAAGAAAAGAGAGATCAATGCCCTATAAATCAACCACTTCGAGGGGGAAACCTCCAATAGATTACATAAATGAAAAATTCTTAGATGATACAAATGACCAAAACCTCCTTCTATATATAAGAGTCCATGGGCCCAAAATATAATCCTAGCCGACCTAAGAATAACAATGTAAGGGCACAATAATAACAAAATGGGGGTTACAAGGGTACAATAATAACAATAAGGGGGTTACACTAACAACAATAAGGGACTATACTAGTAATATAGAGACCTAACATGCCCCTCTCCTTCAAAAAAGTGTTGTCCTCAATGCTTGAGTAGCTCTGGGTGCTTCTGTATAAAATTCTCATCCTCCCATGTAGAATCTTCAGTGGGTAAGTTCTTCCACTTGATAAGATACTCTGAAATTGATCGATTTCGTAGCTGTCGAGTTCTTGTTTCCATGACCACTTCATGTTCCAATATTATTTTTCCTTCCTCATCAAGTTCTGGCAATATTGTTTGAACTGGAAGATTTTCACCTATAACCTTCTTTAAGCATGAAACATGGAAAACTGGATGTACTCGCGAAGAAGCAGGAAGCTCCAATTTGTATGCAATAGTACCAATCTTTTGCAACACCTTGTAAGGACCATAGTACTTTGGTGATAATTTATTATCCTTCTTAGCTTGCTTGAGGGACATTTGTTTGTATGGTTGTAGCCGTAAAAATAACCAGTCTCCTACATCAAAACTTCTCTCGCTGCGATGTTGATCTGCCTGTTGTTTCATTCGATTTTGTGCCAAATTCAGGTTATCCTTTAAGAGTTGGAGAACTTCTTGCTGATGCTTGATGTGATCTTCCACTTCTTGAACCTTCGAATTTTCCCTTAAAGATGATGTGATCGATGGTGGATGATATCCATAAAGTGCCATAAATGGGGTCATTTTTGCTGCAGTATGGAAGGAAGTGTTATACCACCATTCGGCGAGAGGTAACCACTTGACCCATTGTGTTTGTTTATCAGATACAAAACAACGAAGATATCCTTCCAAACATTTATTTACTATCTCATTTTGACCATCGGATTGAGGATGATAAGATGAGCTATGAGCTAATTGAGTACCCAAACAAGAAAATAACTCCGTCCAAAAATTTCCAGTAAAAATGGGATCTCTTTCGCTCACAATAACCCTTGGGCTTCCATGTAGCTTTTGAATTCTATCCATAAATGTAGTAGCAACTGTACTTGCTTTAAATGGATGAGATAATGCACAAAGTGTGCATACTTGGTAAGTCTATCAACTACCACCATGATGACACTCTTTCCTTCGGACTTAGGTAAACCTGTGATAAAATCCATTGAAATCTCCTCCCAACGTTGACTTGGAATGGATAAAGGTTGTAGAAGACCTAGGGTCTTAATTGTCTCAACTTTATTCTGCTGGCAAACCAAACATTCCGCCACAAACTTTTGAATATCAGATTTAAGGCCATCCCAAAAAAATTATTTCTTCACCCTGTGGTAAGTTTTTAAAAATCCTGAGTGTCCTCCTAAAGGAGAAGTGTGCAATTCAAAAAGAATCTTTTGTTTTAGTTGGGAATTCTTACAAATATATAAGCGATATTTGTACCATAAGGAATCATTTTTCCAAATAAATGTATCAGATGTACTAGGATCTTGCTGCAACTTTTGAATGAGTGTCCACACTTCTTCGTCCCTCTTCCATTCATCCCTTGCTTCAATTATCCAATCTGGTTGGATAATAGAAATGGCACAAAGCAATGCTTCCACCTCTTCATTTTTTCTTGAGAGTGCATCTGCAACAACATTTAGCTTCCCTTTTTTGTAGATTATTTCAAAGTCATAACCCAACATCTTTGTGACCCATTTTTGTTTCTCTTCTAAAGATAGTCTTTGTTCCAAAAAGTGTTTAAGACTATCATGATCAGTTTTTACCTTGAAGTGTCTTCCCATTAGGTAAGTTCTCCATTTCTTTAGTGCATGCAGTATTGCTAACATTTCCTTCTCATAAATAGGTTTTTGTAAATACTTTCCTTTGATTGGGCGACTTTCAAAAGCAATGGGTCTTCCTTCCTGCATTAAAACTGCACCAATTCCATTTCCTGAGGCATCACATTCCACAATAAAGGTTTTTGTGAAGTCTCGCGTAGCTAAGACCGGTGCTAGGCACATTGCCTCCTTAAGATGTTCAAAGGCCTTAGTTGCTTCAGGAGTCCATGAAAATGCATCTTTTTTCAATAATGTTGTTAGAGGTGCTGCTATTCTCTCATAATTCTTAACAAACTTTCGATAATACCCTGTTAACCCGAGAAATCGTCGCAACTTCTTTATGGTTGTGGGGACTTTCCATTCCTTAATGGCTTTAATTTTGTTGGGGTCTACTTTAACACCCTCGTGAGATACAATATGACCCAGATATTCCACCTCTTGTACTCCAAAGAAACATTTGGATTTTTTTGCATATAATTGTTTCTCCTGCAATAGTTTGAGCACCCTGTCAACATGTTCAACATGATCCTTCCAAGACCTGTTGTAGATTAGTATATCATCAAAAAAATACTAGCAAAAATTTTCTAAGGAAGGGTTTGAAAATGGAATTCATCAACCCTTGAAATGTAGAAGGTGCATTGGTAAGGCCAAAAGGCATGACCAAAAATTCATAATGACCTTCATGAGTTCGAAATGTTGTTTTTGGAATATCTTCGGTCTTCATTCTAATTTGATGATATCCTGAACGAAGATCCAACTTGGTAAAATAAATTTCTCCATGTAATTCATCCAATAATTCATCAATCATAGGAATGAGAAATTTATCTTTAATGGTGAGCTTATTGAGCTCCCTATAATCCAGACACATGTGCCATGATCCATCCTTCTTGTGTACCAATACTACAGGAGCAGAGAAAGAACTTTGACTAGGTTGAATTATACCCACCTCTAACATTTCTACAATCATACGTTCAATTTCACTCTTTTGGACGTAAGGATATCTATAAGGCCTGATGTTTGGAGGAACACTTCCTGGAATCAAATGAATAGCATGATCATGATCATTAATAGGTGGGAGTCCTTTGGGAGTTTCAAACACCTTGGAATGATTGTCCAATACTTGTTGGAGATCTGCAGGAATAGATGATTTTGATGTTGGAACTTCTAGTGAGCATAATTGTGCAATTACACCTCATTGTTCTTTCTTTAGAAGCTTTGTCATGACATTAGAGCTTATTATCTTTCCCGGCTTCCCTGCAATACCCCGTAATTCGACTTCCTTTCCTTCTGAAAAAAATTTCAAGAAAAGTTCTTGAAAATTAAAAGATACCGTCCCCAAAGATTGTAACCATTGTACTCCTAGTACAACATCAACACCTCCCATAGGAATGGAAAGTATTGGACTATTCAATACATATTCCCCCATGGTTAGCTTGATATTATGGAATTTTCCAGAGCAATTTATTGTTCCTCCATTTGCAACCATCACTTGACATTCTGGTGCTGGGTATAGGAAACAATTCAATTCCTTGGCTACCTTACAATGAATAAAATTATGGGTACTACCTGAATTGATCAGCACTATTATATTTTTCTTCTTTATATTTCCTTCTATATTGAGAGTTTGAGGAGTGGTAATTCCTACCAATCCATTACACGATATGGTCGGACTCATTTCATCCTCTTCTAGGGTTGGTTCCTGGTGTATATCCTCTTCTTTTGAAGATTCTTGCTCATTTTCTTCTTCCTCTTCACAATCTATGTAAAATAATTTCTTCTCAACACATTTATGACCTTTAGTGTATTTTATATCACAACTGTAGAAAATCCCTTTTGCTCTTTTTTCTTCCATTTTTTGTGGTGTCAACCTTGTAGGTTGTGGAAGTCTAGGAGTAGCAAAACTTCCATATTTATATATGTGAGTGGTAGGCTTCCTTGTTGCCATAATTTTACATTCAATTTTTCTTGCCAACCTAAATGCCTTTTCCAACGAATCAGGTTCTCAAACGTGAACTTCATGTTGGATGTTATTCTTTAAAGTCCCTATGAAGACGTCAATCCTGTGTTCCTCTGGAATATCAGTTACCCTTATATTCAATTTTTGGAAGTCATCAATGTGCTCTGCCACTAAACCCTTTTGTTTGAGATTTATCAATTGGATAAAGAAGGTGTTGCTTTTTGTATCCTCATAATGTGATATGATTTCCTCTGTAAAAATTGTCCAAGTGACAATTGTTTTACGGGAGCAAAGCCATCGATACCATACAAATGTATTTTGTTCTAAATGTAAAGTTGTAATTCATACCTTTTGTGTGTTTTGCACACTATTGAGATCAAAACATTGCTCAATCTGTAGTATCCATGTTACAAGATCCTTGCCATCAAACTTCCTTATATCCATCTTTGGAATATGGTGGTTCTTCCATCCAAATTTAGAGTTTATGAAATCACGATTAACATTTATTTTGTTCTCATCACAAGTTTACTCTACTATCTTTTCACCATTAGGAAACATTTCTTATATCAACTTTGCCAAACCTTAGATGCCTACTTTTAGATCATTCTTCATGTTTTCCATGTTGTCTTTCATTTTTTCATCGATCTTAGCTTCCATGTCATCCATATTAGCTTCCATGCCATCGATCTTAGCTTCCAAACCATTCATCTTAGCTTCCACGCCTTTCTTCAAACCATCCATCTTAGTTTCCATGCCTTTCTTCAAAACTTCCATTTCATTTTTTGTTTCTCTTTGCGATAGCAAAATTTGGTGCACTTGCTCTTGTAATTTTGATATCTCATGATGTGTTTCTTCATCTCCATGAGTCATAGGAGAGTCTTCTGAAGGATTAATGGGTGTTAAATTATTTTTAGGGGGAATTTTAGAACCAAATACTGATATATATTCTTCAATATTCCCTTGGAATAAATTCGAAGTAATTTTTTTTTCAAACAAGACTTATGTAATTCAAAAACAATACACACATTTTTCTTGATATTAAGGAGCTTGATATTGAAACTGAATTATCTCTGTGATTTCATACCTTCAATATCTGAAATTCAGCCCTAAAGTATCTCTCTAAATTTTCTTTCAAATGCCACGGGTTTGACCTAATTTGGATTTTTCAAGACAAATTTATGCCCAATCTCCCACAATGACCTAATTATGGACTGGTTTAGTAGATCGAACTTGTACGACTTGCCACATGCCACTTTTTCCTCCTTCGTCTCTAAAATTGATATACTGAACACTACAGTGTACTTGTAGCCACTATTTACATAATCTCAATCCGATGCTCAGAGAGAGAATTATAACGTTTTTCTCACGGTCACCTCTTTGAGATGAAATTCGAGAGCCTAAAAAAATACTAACTTCCACATATCATATCTCCAAAACTATTGTGAACCAAGATCTGAAATTTTTGCAGGAGGTTCTTTAGGATTTCGGCTTCCTTTTTTTAAAATTTCAGCTTCTGATACCTTGTAGAAAAATATTTATAGCGAAAATTCCGCGATGACCTGTTTAGGTTAAATTCAAGAGCCTGCAAAAATCTCTAACTTCCATAGATCATCTCTTCTAAAATATTGTGAACCAAGCTCTGAAAGTTTACGACGAGGTTCCTCAGGATTTTAGCTTTGCACTCTAAAACGTTCAGCTTCTGAAACTTAGTAGAAAAAAATTTATACCAAAAATTCCACAATGACCTATTTGGAGCAGTGAAACCCTAGAATCTAAAGCTTTGATACTAAGTGTTATGTAACCAGCTCCAAAAATAGAAGAAAAGAGAGATCAACGCCTTATAAATTAGCCACTTCGAGGGGGGAACCTCCAATACATTACATAAATGAGCAATTCTTGGATGATACAAATGACCAAAACCTCCTTCTATATATAGGAGTCCATGGACCCACAATATAATCCTACTCGACCTAACAATAACAATGTAAGGGCACAATATTAACAATATTGGGGTTACAGGGGTACAACAATAAAAATAAGTTGGCTACACTAATAACAATAAGGGACTAAACTAGTAATATAGGGACCTAACATTCAACCCCTAAATATTTAGACAAATTTTATGTTTTGAGCAAACTTCGAGTCATATTCATAATTTTCTGATTCTTTCTTTCTGCGACTCCATTCTGCTACGAAGTATAACTAATTTTCATTTATTTTTTAATACCATGTTGTTTGCAAAAATCAATGAATTTGTTAGATTCATACTCACCTCCTTTATCAGACCTCAGAAATTTAATAAAATTTCCACTCTTTTTTCAGCCGCGGCTTTGAACTCCTTAAACTTGAAAAATGTTTCATATTTGTATTTGATGAAATAATTCCAAATCTTCCTGCTAAAATCATCAATGAAAGTAAGAAAATAGAGACTAATAGCAACTATTTTTTCTTGCATTGGACTACATAAATCCATATGCACTAACTCTAGTTGTTCTTTGGCTCTATTAGAGGTTAAAGCAAAAATATATCACTTATGTTTACCCATTATACAACTTGTATAGGAAGAGATATGATCAGACAAAGCAAGCAAACCTTGTACCATAGAATGTGTTTGCAAGAAAATCATACTTTTGATAGGTAAATTACCTTATCGAAAATGCCATAGATCAGAGTCAGTTGGCATTGAAACATTATGTGCATACAACTTCTCACTTTTCAATTTTAATTGATACAACCTGTTCTTTGTCATAGGAATCCTTGCAACAAGAGACTTATGTTTATCAGAAATCATGCAAGTAGTGTTGTGAAAGCTAACATCATAACCATATGCATCTAACTGACCAACATTCAACAAATTATTCTTGAAATTGGGTAGATAATAAACATCATAGATATTCTTCACAACATTTTGTTTGGTTAAGATAGGTACAACACCCTTTCTTGAAGCTTTAACCTGGCGATCATCACCCAAACCAATAGAGGAACTGAAAGATGTATCAAGATGAGAAAACAAATCACTATGCCTAGTCATATGATTACTACATCTGTTTCCTACCAACCAAACATTTTTATTAGGTACTTTCACAGTCACTTGGCATGCAAAAAATAAATCATATGATGTTTCACATTCAGTGTTTGTGACATTGGCTTTGTTTTTACTCAAAACATACTCTAATTTTAGACATTCATATTTATAATGACCATATTTTTTGCAGTAGTGACATTGAATTTTTTATTTATCTATCCACCTATGACCATGAACATTTTGAGACTACTCTGAAAGTTCTTGAGTTACCTGTGATCTATCATCAGACTAAGACTATCCTCTACCTTTTCCTCTCCTTCCACAAAAACCTCTACCTCTACCTCTATCCATAGAAGCTTTAGATTTGAAGGCATGCTCTAAAGTACTAACATCTAAATTAATTCTTGCTTCATGAGCCAAAAAAGAACCAATTAATTCTTCCACGGATAACCCTTTTAATTCTATCGACTCAAAAACAGTAACTATCTTGTCAAATTTTTTAGGCAAACATCTAAGAATTTTTTCAACAATTCTTTGGTCTTAAAGTTCTTCACCATTCATTCGAATTTTATTAACAACACCCATAACTTTAGTCACGAACTGATCAACTGTTTCTGATTCAGTCATTTTAAGTGTTTCAAAGTGTGTTCTGAGAGCCTGCAATTTTACCATTTTTACTTTATCATTTCCTTGATAAGAAACCTTAAGTATATCCCATATTGATTTAGTAGTCTTAGCAGCAATGATTTTAGGAAAAATAGATTCATATAAGGAATTTAAAATGCACGACTTTGCTCTACCTTCTTTCTGTTTAAGTTCATCAAATTTTTTTCATTGAGCAACACTCATTCCAGCAATTGTATTTGCGTCAGGTTCTGTGAACCACAATTCTACTGATTCCCAACAACCTAAACCTTGTAAGCATGCTTGCATTGTAAGGCCCAAAAAATCATAAATTTTCCCACTAAATAGAGGCGTCGGAATGGAAAATTGACTCGTCGAAGCCATGTTTGTTGCAACGAGAAATTTACAGATTTTAAAAAAATGCCTTTTTTTTTTAAAAGAAACTTAATAGGACACTCTCTTTCCCAATATACTTATAAAATGGAATTGGTGTGAGTTTCTGAAATCAGCAGTCAGATGACACTTTCTACCATGAATATTCATGCAAAATGTAGTATTCCTCTAATTCAGGACCAAACAAGAATAGAGGGCAGCAAAAATGTGGCAGAACCTTTGGCGACAACAGGACTCTACAAGGAACTAGAAGCAGAGCTAATGGAAATTCACTCGATAATGGTAAACCGATAAATATTGATTTTGATCAAAATCTTATGAAACTGAACCACAGTCCTAAATATAGAAATAAAAATAGCTAACTGAATATGTATGTATACATATTATGCAAACAAAATTCCTGGGGCAAATGAATGTTGCAAAGAGGAGAGTGAGCGAGAGCTGAGGCGAGTTAGTTACTAGGAAATTCGAATGTCGCTGCACATTTTATTAAGAAACTGGAGTCCGCTCCAGTGGATCCGCAAAGAACCGCAAGTCTTTAATGAAGCTCAGATCGGAAGACTTACTGGCTTCACACTTCATGCTCGAGGCTTATCATGTCGCTCCAAAATAGAGGAAGCCGATATACATGAACAATGCTCCAAAACAGAGGAAGTCGATATACAAAAACAAGGTTTGCAGGACTCTCGAACTGTTGTGTGTCCTATAAAAAATTTGTCGCAAGTCTTTCTTATGCGGCGACAACAAGGTTGCTTATCCAACAACAACAACAAAAGAAACAGGCAGATCTAACCCTTCGATGACTCTCTTCAACGATACATCACTTTCGTTGCGGTTGCACAAGTCATCACCGGTGAAATGCCTCGTTACAATGGTTCAACAACCACTAGACTTCGAGGAAATAGGTGCTCCTCACCTTTGATACCATGACAAAAAGGAAGAAGCAACAACAAAGAAAATAAAAATTGCTGAGAGCACACGCTATGTTTTATTGAAGGAGAGAGATATATATATATATATACAACTAAGAAACAGTTAAAATCAAGAAATCGTTCTACTAACTAATCCTATAGCTACAGATTATTAACTAAAGATTAATTCACTAACACATTTCATGGACCCATCTAGGCATCTTCTCTGGTCTCTGGAAAATTACATCTCTATTTCGGGTCTAGGAAAAACATATGCATCATGTAGCCATCTCTCTGATGACCATCAAGTACCCATCCATGAAACGCATTCCCTCAATTTTGAAATTTAAAATTTGTATTTTATTTGGCACCCTAGTAGATATCAGCAAGAGTCACAGGCTATAATATTCACGTTGCGCTCTGTTATCTCAATACAGAACTGACCAAGGTTTCCTTCTGGTGTTCTGGTATATTCAGGAAAATCTTAACTAGAGGCCATGGATGAGTGTGGCCCTGAAGATGTTGGAGGGCGAGTGGGGTGTCATTGTGGTTGTTCCAGGGAGAGCCCAGGTTCTTGAAGGGGAATGGGTATGAGATCACCAAGGATCGCGATGGAGACGAGCATGCCGAAGTAGAGTTGCATGACGGGTGTAATGGAGATAGGGAGGAACAGGGGGTGAGAAATAAAGGAAAGGGCCACCCTGTTACTAGAGGAGTGAGAATGACAACTTGGGGTAGATGGGTTTCAGAGATTCAAGAGCTAAAGAATAAGTCTAGAATTTTGTTGGGGACATTCCCCACACTAGATATGGTGGCTCGAGCCCACGACATAGGGGCTTTGAGCATCAAGGGGAAATTCGCATTCCTCAATTTTTTTCACATCGCCTCATCGTTGCCTTGCCCTGCCACATTATCCCAAAAGGACATCTAGGTCGCTGCCATGCTCCCTGTGGCTGAGTTTCATAAGCCTTCAAAATAAATATATCGTAGTGAGGATTGATCCCTTGATCCCATGGATACAAAGAATGATATCCCTATTCATGTAAACACTATGATCCTTGTACATGAGTCCGAGAATAATGAAGAAGAAGCAGCAGTTTGCACATCGAATTCATTTTTGGTTTCGAGTTTTTTTTGGAGGAGGAGTACTGGAGGACCATAGACGACAACATATTGTTGGATATGCCCAATATTGTGGGAAACATGGCAGAGGGTCTATTGGTAGCCCCTCCATGGATGCTCGAACAAGATAATTATAGTGTTGTTGCTAATCATTTTTATGATGTAAATGAATCAATCTCTCCAAAAACGTCCCTTTGGAGTTATTCATAAACATTGAAACTATTCCTAGAAAGAAATTCTTGTGAGATTCAACGGATTCAACTGGATTTGGATCCGATTTCATTGGCAACAATTGAAATCATGTGTCACATATGTGTTTCTATTGTAGTTGAGTTTGAATTTCGTTTTGTAACATACACCGTTAACTTCACATGGAAATGTAAGGAGATAAAAAAAAATTATACAAGTTACTCATGGGTAACTACCCATTCACCATTAAACATTCCTTAAGCATCATTACATAGAATGTTTACCAGTTCATAGTGTAACTTTAGAATAAGAATAGTAAGCTCCTTAACCATTAACAACCCCCATTACAATACATTAACATAATACATTATGTTGTAACCTTCCACTCATTTCTTTATTCATGTAGTCATTACATACTTGCCATTATGAAACTTCACAACAATAAAGGAATCAACATCATCATCTTGACACAATAATCAATCACATCATTGAACACCAATATACTCTGGAAACCCCGTAGGGTGAAAACCAGCAACGTTTAATTTTATTATTAAATTCCCGTGAGGGTGATCAACCCTCACTCAATGGCTTATAAGGGAGACCATCCCTTAACCATCGTTTATAAATATTACAAGGAAATATAAAAATATCTAGCTTAAAGCCATTATAATAGATATGATACCATTTACCCTCTGGTTTTCATATCTTCATATCTTGATGGCATGGATGTACCTACAATGGTCCATTGTACACTGAATCATCTGGTACTTCGTACTCATCTGCATGAACCATAATCATTTACTTGCCACCAGGTTAAGCATAATATTTCCTTTATACATATCACCATCATACCCTGCTAATGTTACCTTCAACATACATTGATTTCAAGATTCATAAAGTATAATAAATCATTTCACATATCTATACTATAGTAGTTTCTCCATTTGCTCATGTATATTCATGACATGCAAGTAAAGTACCTTGACATTCTCCTTTTAACAACACATACCTCATATGTGCTAGTTATAAGTCATCACATTAACTAATGTTTTTGTTGCATAAGCACTGCAAGACAATAGCTACATATCCCCAACATATATTAAAAATAAATTGATACAATAGTTACGATATTCGTGCATGCGATTCACATAAATTTAATCAAAATAGCTAACCCTTAAGCTATTACTTTTAGTGCATGAAATGTAAGAGAACATAACAATTGTTGCTCCCATGCATGAAAATGCATATATATTCCAAAAGAGTTTCCCCAAAGGATTTCTTACACAACGAAACACATAGCTTCCTTTACGAGTCTTCCCAAAGAAGTGCTTAGTCTTCCCAAAGAAGAGCTTAATACCAGAGAACATTGTTAAATTTGGAAAACTAGGTCCAAACTCCATGTTGTGATGCTCAGATTAAGTGGCTAGTATTTTTGTTGGATTCCTCTTTCGGAGAGGTGTAAAATCCATATAAAATATATCTTAATCCGATGAGCAGAACATTTATTTTGAATTTATTATTTATAATAAATTATATGTGCAGGTCGGCCTTAAGGTTTCACACCCCCAGCAGATGTGTCACACACCCCAATGATGGATATAAATACAGGCAAAGTTGGAGAGCATTTCACAACAACTCAACACACATCTTCTTCTCTCATCTGATTTAGTACGAGCTCATTAGAGGACAAGTTCAGCCCACACGTGTGAAGAAGAAGGACGAAATCTGTACGGCCAAGAGGAAGGACGAATTTCTGCAGCTAGGGTTTTGAAGGTAGTTTGACCAGCGTTGACTTTGGTCAACGCATGGTCTGAAAGGGCTGAAAATTGTTGGAGAGTTCGATTTCAAGAGGCCGTACACTTTGGCACAGAAATCGAGGTCAAAGGGTTGACCGAACTGTTGCTGCGTTGACTTTTAGCTTGCTGCCCTGCGTTGACTTTTCTGGACAGCGTTGACTTTTTTGGAGTTGACTTGGGTTGACTCGGTAGCTGATTGGAGGATTGTTGTGACACATTCTGGGTTGGTTGATCAAGGAGACTTTGCTGGTTGAAGCATCCTGTTGACCGCCGCAACGCACCATCACATTTTTTTGTTTCTGGTTTGTCTTCTATAAGATCCACTTATATGTTCTATCAGCATTTTACTTAACTATTTGTGTGATTGTTGTAAGAAAAGTAAAGTTGCTTCAAGCATAGAACATCTACAAAAATTTACATGGTATCAGAGGTGAGGTGAAGACAAGCCCTATCTTTAGCAATCACCATCGGAGGAAATGGGTTCCACAAGTTTTGAATTCAAGGAGAATGACAAGCTGACTGGAAGGGATGACTTCCATGCCTGGAAGATGATATTAGATCTCAAATTGGAAGACCATGATCTCTTGGATCATGTACTAGGTAAGATTCAAGAACCTCCATCCAATGCCACCGCTGCTGCTAAAAACAAGTATAAGAAGGGGGAGATCAAAGCAAAGCTGATGATCAGGGAATCCATACATAAGAGTCTGGTTGCCTATATATCTGAACTAGGCACATCCAAGGAGATGTATGATAAATTGATCCTTATGTTCAAAGTAAACAATGTGAACCAAGTGCTATTCCTCAAGAATAAGTTGAAGAATATGAAGAAGAGCCGGGATGAGTCTGTTCAAACTTACTTTCTGAAATTGACCGAAACAAGGAACAATCTGCTGGCTATTGGGGAGACAATAGCTGATCGTGAGATGGTTCTCACCGCACTTGGAGGACTCCCATATGAATGGCAAGTATTCACCACTACCATTCTCGATAATAATACCATTCCTAACTTTGACGAGCTTCTGTCTAGATGTATGCAAGAAGAAACAAGAATGAAGGAATTCGATAATGACAGAAATGCTGCTTATGGTGCTCATTCTCGAAAGAAGAACTCTGGTGGTCCTAAGGACAAAGGAAGAACAAGGACTCAAGAAAAGAAGGGAAAGTGTTTCACTTGCCATAGGCCTGGTCACTATGCTAGAGAATGTCCCTTCAAGAAGGATTCTCCCGATAGTGATGATAACAACAACAACCGGAGGAATGGGAATCGAAGAAACGACAGATCTAAAAGAAAGAGGAAGGCTCCCTCTGGTGGAAACAATCAACCTTCGAAAAGGTCTAGAAACTCCAGGTATGAGGAGTCTAATGCTGTTGATAAAAGAAATGAGTATATTCTTGTATCTGCTCTCTCTGCTACATCTCCGCCCGACACTATGGATGTCTGGTTGATAGATAGTGGTGCCTCAAGACACATCACTGGTTTCAAGGAAGCACTCTCTGACATAGTTGAGAGGGATAACAATCTAGAAATTATCCTTGGAGATAATGCCACGTATCCCGTGAAAGGGACAGGGACTGTGACCCTCCACTTGTCTCAAGGACAAGTCCTACGTTTGCAAGATGTACTCTATGTACCAAAATTGAAGAAGAACCTTGTGTCTGTATTAGCCATGGAAGACAAAGGGTTCAATGTAACATTCTCTGATGGAAAGGTGCTCATGTGGAAGAAGAGCTTCAAGGAAGCTATCTCGATTGGTTTTAGAGTTGGTACACTCTACCAAGTTGGAGGAAGTCCGCTGGGAGCAATGACTTGTGATACTATCCGACAAACCGAACTATGGCACCGAAGATTTGGACACATTCATTACAAGGCCCTTCCCGAAGCAAGGAAGGTGGTGACAGGGATGCCTGACTTTGGAAATAATCATGAAGGTGTATGTAAGGGCTGTGCCAAAGGAAAACATACAAGGGGACCTTTCCCCTCAAGTGTCACAAAGACATCTGATATTTTGCAACTGGTCCATTCTGATCTATCTGGTATGTTGCCGTGACATCCCTGGGAGGATGTTCCTACTACATGACATTCACTGATGACTTCTCTCGCAAAACCTGGATATACTTCTTGAAGAAGAAGGATGAGGCTTTCATGTGGTTCCATACCTTCAAAGCCTTGGTGGAAAATATGACCGGAAAGAAGATCAAGATTTTGAGGACTGACAATGGCACTGAATATGAGTCAAATGAGTTCAAAGACTTTTGCAGAGAAGCTGGCATTAAGAGGGAGACTACCACTGCATATACTCCTGAGCAGAATGGTGTTGTTGAACGCAAGAATAGGACTATTGTGGAAGCTGCCTGTGCCATGCTATGTGACCAGGGTCTACCAAAGTTTCTGTGGGGAGAAGCTGCAAATACTGCTGTGTACATTCAAAACCGATGCCCTCATTCCGCTTTGGACTCCAAAACTCCCAAAGAGGTTTTCTCTGGTAAGAAACCTGATGTCTCACATTTCAGAATTTTTGGATGTCCTGTCTATTTTCATGTGCCGAAAGAAAAGAGAAGTAAGCTGGATGCTACTGGGAAGAAAGGAATGTTTGTGGGCTACGGTGAGACTTCTAAGGCATATAGAGTCTATGTACCTGGTCAAAGGGAAGTTGAGATAAGCCATGATGTCACTTTTGACGAAGATGCTTCCCTAAAGAAAGTAGTAGATCTTCCTAGATCTGGAGAAAATCATGAAGAAAGGCCTAGAAATCTGGAAGAACCCCAAGATGAGACTATGCCTGATATTGAAGGACCAATGGACCCTATTGATCCATCTCCTTCACTGGGAAAGAGACCATCATGGCTCAGGGACACCCTCGAAGATGCTGAGGGTCATGCTGCCCCAAGGGGGACATTCCGAGAAAGCAAGAAGTCATGTAGATACCAAGGGTATCTAGCTGCCATGAGTACTATTGTACAATCTGAACCTGGATCTTTTGAGGAAGCCGTAAAGCATCAAGTCTGGAAGGATGCTATGCACGAAGAATATGAGTCCATAATGAAGAATGATGTCTGGGATGTGGTCCCGAGACCAAAGGACAAATCTGTTGTCACCGCAAAATGGCTCTAGAAGATCAAACATGGATCTGATGGGAGTGCTGAAAAGTTTAAGGCAAGGTTTGTTGCCCGTGGCTTCTCTCAAAAGGAAGGAATTGACTATGATGACATATTTTCACCTGTGGCACGATATACCACCATTCGATCAATCATAGCCCTTGCTGCTACGCAAGGATGGAGTCTTCATCAGATGGATGTCAAGACCGCTTTTCTGCATGGTGCAATAAAAGAAGAGGTGTATGTAGAACAACCTCTGGGATTTGAAGTTCAGGATCGAGACACTCATGTCTATAGGTTGAAGAAAGCCCTCTATGGGTTAAAGCAAGCACCCAGAGCTTGGTACGAGAGGATGGATAGTTACTTGATGAAGCTGGGCTTCACTCGAAGTAATGTTGATCCGAACCTTTACTTCAAGGTTGTACAAGGGAAGCCTCTCATTCTAGTGCTATATGTGGATGACCTCTTCTTGACAGGTGCTGACCCTCTCATTCATCAATGTAAGAGGGAGCTCGCTGCTGAGTTCGAGATGAAGGACCTAGGACTGATGCACTACTTCCTAGGCCTGGAGGTCTGACAGAGACCTGGAGAGATTTTCCTTTCTCAAGGAAAATACATTGTGAAACTTCTAGAGAGATTTGGTATGGTGGACTGCAAGTCTGTGTCAACACCGATGGAACTCAACTTCAAGAAGTTGAGTGGCAGCGCTGCTGGGCCTATCTTGGCCAATCCTACTGAGTACCGTCAACTCATAGGAGCTTTGATGTTCTTAGTGAACACCCGACCAGATATATGTTTTGCGGTGAACACTTTGAGTCAACAGATGGTTGAGCCTCATCATTTTCACTGGGTTGGTGCCAAGAATCTTCTGAGATATCTTCGGGGCACGATAAACCATGGGTTGAGATACACTACCGGGAGTGTGACACTCCGTGGATATACTGATGCCGATTGGGCTGGCAGTGTGGTGGATCGTAAGAGCACATCGGGATGCTGCTTCAATCTTGGTTCTGCTTCGATCTCATGGATGAGCAGGAAGCAGAAGTCGGTGGCTTTGAGCACCGCGGAGGCCGAATACATTGCTGCTAGTATGGCCTGTTGTGAAGTAGTTTGGTTGCGGAAGCTCTTTAGTGAGCTGTTTGGACATGTGCTAGATACCACTGTGATACTCTGTGATAATCAGAGTGGGATTCGTATGACTGAGAATCCTGTGTTCCACGACCGATCCAAGCATATTGATATCGGGTACCACTTTATCCGGGATATGGTACAGCGAGGCGCCGTAAGGCTCGATCATATAGGAACTGATGAGCAGGTCGCGGATATTCTCACTAAGCCCCTGGGGAAGGTCAAGTTCCTAACCTTCCGTGAGAGTCTTGGTGTCGTGGAACGACCCTATGATGTGGGTCTTGTTGGACGATGAGCTCTGGGAGCTCTGGGGGGCTTTGGGGATAGCTTCTCGGAGCTATAAGCACTCATAATGCTTCTACCCCACCCTTGTGATTATTGAGCTGGTTCGCCACTCATTTATCTGTGCCCCGTATGCATCCTACCCATTAAGTTCAGGGCTCATGGGAAGTACCTCTCATTTGGCCAATGAGGTGGGAAAAGCTAGAGACTATTAGCAAAGACTGATGGACGCATCAGAGATTTCCGTACTCTCTATCTAGGATGGCACGGTCCAACCACTTGATCTGGGATCAAGTTTAGTGAGGTCTGGGACCTCTACCTGACTTCGGGTCAGATGAACCAACTTTGGGTTGGTTGGAGACTCTTTGTGAGTCTGATAGAGGTTTCGAACCTCTGGGCTGATTATGTCAGTCGGGGGATGATGTCTTTGTGACTGACCCACTTCTGTTCTGAAATAAAGAGGCCAGCAAAGCAAGTTACAGCGGGATGACGCACGATGTTTGATTGCACTGATGGATGGAGTTCTCCCTAGTTGAGAGGGAGTGTTAAATTTGGACAACTAGGTCCAAACTCCATGTTGTGATGCTCATATTAAGAGGCTAATATTTTTGTTGGATTCCTCTTTCGGAGAGGTGTAAAATCCATATAAAATATATCTTAATCCGATGAGCAGAACATTTATTTTGAATTTATTATTTATAATAAATTATATGTGTAGGTCGGCCTTAAGGTTTCACACCCCCAGCAGATGTGTCACACACCCCAATGATGGATATAAATACGGGCAAAGTTGGAGAGCATTTCACCACAACTCAACACACATCTTCTTCTCTCATCTGATTTAGTACGAGCTCATTGGAGGACAAGTTCAGCCCACACGTGTGAAGAAGAAGGACGAAATCTGTACAGCCAAGAGGAAGGACGAATTTCTGCAGCTAGGGTTTTGAAGGTAGTTTGACCAGCGTTGACTTTGGTCAACGCATGGTCCGAAAGGGCTGAAAATTGTTGGAGAGTTCGATTTCAAGAGGCCGTACACTTTGGCATAGAAATCGAGGTCAAAGGGTTGACCGAACTATTGCTGCGTTGACTTTTAGCTTGCTGCCCTGCGTTGACTTTTCTGGATACCAGAGAACATGCAAACACATATTCCCAAGAAATATAACATAAAACATGTCTTATTCTCCAAATGTCATACCAACATTATCCATACATATATATCAATGAACCAAAACATTTCTTTAGTTTGTATACACGTAATTCATAATTTTTGCCAAAGGAGCAATGTAGGATAACTAAACTTGTTATCATTTCCCATGTACAAATGTATATTATTTCCAATAAAATCTAATGAAAATATTGAATACCTATGCATGACCTTATTCCAAAAGAAATTAACATCATAATCATGATACCATAAAAGTAATTGCATAGTATATCCCTTTAAGAAATATAATTGAATAGTTCCTCTATCTATGACTTTACCAACACCATGGTAAACTATCCATGGATTTATGAAATAAATAATATTTACAAACACCCTGTAATCTACCCATGGATTTATGAAATAATTAATCTCTACCAATACCATGGTAAACTATTTATGGATTTATTAATTCATTAATCTCTACCAATACCATGGTAAACTATTCATGGATTTATGAAACTATCCATGGATTTATTAATTCATTAGTCTTTTATCATAGTATTTCTCTAAGAACAAACATGTCTTATACTATGCAATCTCTTTTTTTCTTTCCAAAACATAGATAAAATATTAATATGAAAAATATTTTATACTCTTTTATTTTCTTTCAAGAGCATGATAAAAGTCTGATATAAAAATAACTTTCTTTCCAAAATACTTATCTTTTATCATACGTGTTGACCTTCTGCACTGCTCAGCACTCATAAGTTCTCCAACAACTCTCGTGATGCATGTACGCTACTTACGCTTAGCAATCAAACCTCTTGAGAGATCATGAGTTCTAGTGCTTACGATCTAGGTCTTCTGAGAAAATGCAAATCGATGAATGTGATCGATCCAAATTGGATTCTCACAGGAAAATGGTGCGAGTACGTGGAGGAACCAAAAGTAATAAAACAAAAACCCACGCATGATGTGGCTTCTGCAAACCCTCCTGCTATAAACAAATATAAAATAACTGTGCATAAGGCAAATAACCCCCACCTCTCACGCGCGTCTGCCAAATGTTAGCTCACAGCTCAATCCGGAAGCTATCATCCAGGTGTGACTTCTATTGGAAGGGAGTACGTAGTGTAGAGTGAGCACCACACTACCTGCACCTATCTCTAGAGCTGAACCAGATAATAAGATACATACATGCAATGGATAACAGTAAAACATATCCCTCCACCTCTCCATTATCTTCGCTGCTGCAAGATGCAGGTATGAAGAGAAAAATATCTGGATATTTTGCCCTTTTGTTTGCATAAAACTGCAACTAGGCTATCGCCTCCATATATCTCGAGGAAGAAACATTCTCTTTTTAAAGAGATGCCCATCGCTCTCCTCCCAAAACCATCTTGGCTCTCCCCGTAAAAAATGAATACCTAATCAAGAATTTGTTTCACCTAAAACAGATTCTTTATTTTCTTGATTTGAATAATTAAAGTAAAAATATATTTTCCATTTGAATTCACGTAAGAGGTCTGTTACATACTCTCCCCCTTAAGAGAACACCATCCTCGGTGTGCTTCTCTCACTGAAATTTAAACTTATACTCATGATATAATAATATAAACAACCCAAAGGGGGTCCTTCCCCTTCACAATGAAAACACTTTCATTTCCATAAATGTCATTAATTGAAACAATAATGTTTTATCCATAGTCATAAGAAAAGAATATTTCATTTCCATTTCTAATTTCTTATCCCTTATTCAATTCATAAAAACATAGAAAAATCTCTATATGAACTTACCATTATTTACCAATTACTATTGGAAGAAATGATGGCTTTTATGCAAGCTCTCATAGAATGGTTGAACACCCATCAACACTTCCTGGAAAGATTCTGTAATGTATGACTAACCATTCAATCACATTAGTCACATAGTTTTCAATCAAATGAAAATACTTGCAACTATTAAACATTCTGGCAATATTAAGAGATGTTTTAATAAAAGTACTACAACAAGTACTCAGAGAGCACCAAACCTCTAATCAATGCATCACGTGCACACCGTCTTAGCTCCTACTAAAGACATCCACATAGTACTTCAAAAGTACTCAGAGAGCACCTAGCTCTCTAATCGTACCAATGGTAAATCAAAGCACCATAGGCATATCCTAGCACCTACTAAGACATTCAAACAACTTAGTAATAATATAAATGAACTTATACATTCATTAATTCATTTTCCAAGCGCTAAGCTCCTTTCCTCTTAATATATACATAAGATATTTACACAAAATAAAAATTCATTTTAATACAACACATAACTTTTTAATTAACTTGTTCTGTTATGAGAACCGCAATGGTTAAAGAAAATTCTCCTCCCAACCCATGGGAGTTGGCTTCTACAACCAATTCGAGTCATTTTCACATCCAGACAGTCATTCTTTCCATATTAATTCAAAATAGCACAACACACTAAAAAGTCTTTATAATTATCTCGAAATTTAGTCTTTAAAGCTGTGGTCCTCCCAACCATCAAGGGAGGCGATTACGTCCTCCACTTGCCCCTAGCTCTAGAATCTGGATGGTGCCATGGGTTAACAGTGGAAATAATTTTCTTTCTACTATGACCTCTGGATGCCCAATCCGGTCACACTCAGAAATTCTGGTTTTACAAGGGTTGTTGTAAGCTATTTTCAACTGGTCCTAACCAGCTCTAGAAAATACTCCCCCTTTTCCAATTTCATAGAATGCCTACTCCTCCTCTGGGATTCAGCTTTATCCTTAGAGGAGTAGGTAATTGTCTTTCCAACTATCCCCAACCACCTCCTATTCTTGGAAAAAATTTTACCATCAGCTTATAAAAATTTTCTTTTCATTAATTAATTTCAGAAAATTAAATAATTTTCTTTATCAACAGTGATGATTTAAGTTTTTCTTGCCAGATAAAAGAAAATTAAACAAATTGTCTTTAACTAGTTAATACTAGTTAACTTTAATGAAGTTGTCACAACTCTCCCCCAGAAGTAACATACATGTGTTGCACATTATTATTTCCAAAATAACAAAATCATACACATTAAAACATTATACTTTAGCATTCACTGTTGCAATTAACATTGCAATGTTTGCGATGTTTTATTTTCACAGATTTTCTGTTTCCATTAAGCTACCCATGCTTACTATAAGAAACAATGCTAATCGTAAATATGCATTTCTCAAACACATATCATTTCTTGCATAAAATGTTGTCATGCATACAATTTCGTCATGCATAAAATTATATAAAAATATTCATTAATGCGTATGTGTCAATAACAATTAGGGTATGAGTGCAAACATTTCCAATTCCCATAATGTTATGTTCCAACAGACTGACACATGAAGTAATTATCATAATCACTTGCTCACAACTTTCAAATAGCTTTAGTCAAAATCGATTTGTGCATATAACTCTCATTAGTTATTCATTCCTAACTAATCAATGCTATTAATAATTTTAATGCATCTATCACGACTCATGCAAACACTAGTTAGTCAACTAGTCATCATAGTTAAGTCCCACAACTTGACCCATTAAGAGGATTCATTCAATTTAATTTTAACACTCTATCATCTTATATAAGGACTTTCCTCATATTTTTCATTCATTCTTTAGTTTCACACACCATCACTATACACATTCATCTTTTTAAATTAGTGAATGGTAACTTTAGAAATTTTATTGCATGCAAAAACAATTACTTCTTTTCAAACTCAAATGAAAGGTAACTATTTTTCTTTCATGCTTTTTATACTTTCTTTCCTAAATAAATAAGTCATAATACACATATTAATCTCATATGCATATTCTTATGCAGAAAAAGTATATTATAATAGCATGTACTTTTTTTTTAAGAATTCTCTTAAATGGAAGCTAATCTCATGCAATGCCATGTATATAAAAATTCATTTTTAAAGGAAATCATCATGCATATGCACAGACCATGCCATGAATATACCTCTATAACACAATGGATATTCTTTGTGCATGCAATAAATATAACTCTCCCTCTTTGTGCATGCAAGAGAGATAGCTCTTCCTTTACTACAGGCAATACATAATCCCTTCTTAGAATTCTATCATCATGAAATACTATTTTCATGTAAAAAAATTAACATAATATAAATCTTTAACATAATAAATATGTTTCCTAGAAGAGACGACATGGATCCTTTAACACTTATTCATGTGCATATATGAGGTGTGAATACAATGTCACAACATGCTTTCTTCTAACATCTCTACATTAGTGTGAGTAAGTAATTCTCAATTCATGTCAAATAACTCCCACATTATTATGACATTTTTCACACACGCACACCTTCATTAAAGACAAATCACTATATCTGTTCAGAAATTCCTTTAATGGAAAATTACACAATGTGCATTCGCTTTACTTAAACTTTTGCAAAAGACCCACCACTTCAGATTTTGCCTTTGGAACATGAAAATATAATAAATCTTAACACATTGGTTGTTGTTCCTATGCATACAATGCATAAAGATTCTAATCTTAATTTCGCAACAGAGTACTTAACATAATCGAGTAGGAAAACTCATGAGTCCTCTTTGAGAACATAACATAACAATTATAATAGCATAAAGTACTCACATGCTCAATAGATCTTCTATCCATGCAAAGAACCTTGTTCCTCTATGATGCTACATGCAAGTTTCTCATGCTTTTCTTCCAATAATTTACCATAAATAGCCTCTTTTATGCATAAAATCTACGCAACACTAATAAGGTTAACTTAACCTTTAATACACCTAAATCAAGAAGTTGATATAATACATCTAGCAATGTAATATATTCAGGAGGTTATTCTTTTCCGTAAGAACAACATAATATTTTCCCAAGAAACAAGTGTTCTTTTCACACAAGATTCAACATAAACTTTCTCCAAGAAAATATTATTTGGAACTAACATAGTTCTTCATGACTTCTTTTCCAAAAAAAAAACTCATTAACTTATCTCTCAACCCATGAAATATCTTTAAGAATTACCTTCTTTAATCTATATTCTTTTCAAGAAACTTTAGCTAAATAACCACATACTCTCTTTCTACATAAAATTCCTATGCATACCTACATATCATGGCACAAGGATGATTGGTATGAAAATACACAAACTTACATATTAAGTAAAACCATGTTTTACTCTATATTTGTCTCCTTTAGTTGCAAGATTCACATGCAAGATTTATTTTCAAAATATACATATTTCTCTCAAGAAGAATCAAATGTATATTAGTTAAATTTTCAAGCACACACATGTTTCTTTTTCAAGAAACCAAATTCCCAACTCCTTTGAAGGAAACTTCAACACAACAATACAAGTTTTACGTACATGGAAATATCATTTTTAAAGAAACTCTAACTCAACAGTTATGTACTTTGTAAGCAGTGTATTTTCCATAAATGCAATAACTATTGATTTCAAGAAAAGAAATATATTAATACTTATCTCTTGAAACTCTTTATTCAACCTGGATTAGAGATGCGATGCCTTCCTTCACATATGCGCATTTCATCTCGGATCTCTCAATTTCTTTTCTCTTAACAAAACCCAAAGGCGCCAGTGCTGCAACCTTTGGCTCTGATACCACTTGTAACATACACCATAAACTTCACATGGAAATGTAAGGAGATAAAAAAAAATTATACAAGTTACTCATGGGTAACTAACCATTCACCATTAAATATTCCTTACTCATCATTACATAGAATGTTTACCAGCTCATAATGTAACTTTAGAATAAGAATAGTAAGCTCCTTAACCATTAACAACCTCCATTACAATACATTAACATAATACTGTATGTTGTAACCTTCCACTCATTTCTTTATTCATGTAGTCATCACATACTTGGCATTATGAAACTTCACAACAAGAAAGGAATCAACATCATCATCTTGACGCAATAATCAATCACATCATTGAACACCAATATACCCTAGAAACCCTGTAGGGTGAAAATCAGCAATGTTTAATTTTATTATTAAACGCTCGTTAGGGTGATCAACCCTCACTCAATGGCTTATAAGAGAGACCATCCCTTAACCATCGTTTATAAATCTTACAAGGAAATATACAAATATCTAGCTTAAAGCCATTATAATAAATATGATACCATTTACCCTCTCGTCTTCATATCTTCATATCTTGATGGCATGGATATACCTACAAAGGTCCATCGTACACTGGATCATCCAGTAGTTCGTACTCATCTGCATGAACCATAATCATTTACTTGCCACCAGGTTAAGCATAATATTTTCTTTATACATATCACCATCATACCCTGCTAATGTTACCTTCAACATACATTGATGTCAAGATTCATAAAGTATAATAAATCATTTCACATATCTATACTATAGTAGTTTCTCCATCTACTCATGTATATTCATGACATGCAAGTAAAGTACCTTGACATTCTTCTTTTAACAACACATACCTCATATGTGCTAGTTATAAGTCATCACATTAACTACTTTTTCCATCGCATAAGCATTGCAAGACAATAGCTACATATCCCCAACATATATTAAAAATAAATTGATACATTAGTTACGATACTCGTGCATGCGATTCACATAAATTTAATCAAAATAGCTAACCCTTAAGCTATTACTTTTAGTGCATGAAATGTAAGATAACATAACAAATGTTGCTCCCATGCATGAAAATGCATATAGATTCCAAAAGAGTTTCCCCAAAGGATTTCTTACACAACGAAGCACATAGCTTCCTTTACGAGTCTTCCCAAAGAAATGCTTAGTCTTCCCAAAGAAGCTTAATACTAGAGAACATGCAAACACATATTCCCAGGAAATATAACATAAAACATGTCTTATTCTCCAAATGTCATACCAACATTATCCATACATATATATCAATGAACCAAAACATTTCTTTAGTTTGTATACACGTAATTCATCTTTTTTGCCAAAGAAGCAATGTAGGATAATTAAACTTGTGATCATTTCCCATGTACAAATGTATATTCTTTCCAATAAAATCTAATGCAAATATTGCATACCTATGCATGACCTTATTCCAAAAGAAATTAACATCATAATCATGATACCATAAAAGTAATCGCATAGTATATTGCTTTAAGAAATATAATTGAATAGTTCCTCTATCTATGACTTTACCAACACCATGCTAAACTATCCATGGATTTATGAAATAACTAATATTTACAAACACCTTGTAATCTACCCATGGATTTATGAAATAATTAATCTCTACCATTACCCTGGTAAACCACCCATGGATTAATTCATTAATCTCTTCCAATACCATGGTAAACTATTTATGGATTTATGAAACTATCCATGGATTTATTAATTCATTAATCTCTACCAATACCATGGTAAACTATTCATGGATTTATGAAACTATCCATGGATTTATTAATTCACTAGTCTTTTATCATAATATTTCTCTAAGAACAAACATGTCTTATACTATGCAATCTCTTGTTTTCTTTCAAGAACATAGATAAAGAATTAATATGCAAAGAAAGTTATTTTTATATCAGACTTTTATCATGCTCTTGATAAAAGTCTGATATAAAAATAACTTTCTTTCCAAAATACTCATCTTTTATCATACATGTTGACTTTCTGCGCTGCTCAGCACCCATAAGTTCTCCAACAACTCTCGTGATGCCTCTACACATCTTACACTTAGAAATCAAACCTCTTGAGAGATCATGAGTTCTGGTGCTTACGATATAGGTCTTCCTAGCAAATGAAAATCGATGAATGTGATCGATCCAAATCGGATTCTTACAGGAAAATGGTGCGAGTGCGTGGAGAAACCAAAAATAATAAAACAAAAACCGACGCATGATGTGGCTTCTGCAAACCCTCCTGCTACAAACCAATATAAAATAACTGTGCATAAGGCAAATAACCCCCACCTCTCAGGCAGCCAAATGTTAGCTCATGGCTCAATCCTGAAGCTATCATCTAGGTGTGACTTCTATTGGAAGGGAGTAGGTAGTGTAGAGTGAGCACCACACTGCCTGCACCTATCTCCAGAGCCGAACCAGATAATAAGATACAGACATGCAATGGATAACGGTAAAACATATCCCTCCACCTCTCCATTATCTTTGTTACTGCAAGATGCAGGTATGAAGAGAAAAATCTCTGGATACAGACATGCAATGGATAACGGTAAAACATATCCCTTTGTTACTGCAAGATGTAGGTATGAAGAGAAAAATCTCTGGATATTTTACCCTTATGTTTGCATAAAACTTCAAATAGGCTATCGCCTCTATATATCTCGAGAAAGGAACATTCTCCTTTTAAAGAGATGCCCATCGCTCTCCTCTCAAAACCATCTTGGCTTTCACCGTAAAAAATGAATACCTAATCAAGAATTCGTTTCACCTAAAACTGATTTTTTATTTTCTTGATTTGAATAATCAAAGTAAAAATATATTTACCATTTGAATTCAGGTAAGAGGTCTATTACACGTTTGCAAGAAACCTAGATTTTCATTTTGTTGTTATTATAAAATTCAAGTTGTTGATTCCGGTTTATCTTTCCTTTAGTTGACAAAGATCTCTCTCAACAATCCTGTCCGGTTATTATGACTCGGGGATAAGTAAATCGAAATTTGGGATTGCAGGTTTGATATTCTGGATGGACACAACCTCTGGCAAACCGTTAAATCTCATTTTAGAAAACTAGATTGTAGTTTTACAGTGTTGATAATGCACCTGCCACTTTTTCAGCCAAAATATTGTTGGGAAAATGGTCAGAAAAGCAGACGAACTTTTATCTAAGGCACAGTGAAACTGTGTTTACAAGTTAATTAAAAATTTTGTGTTTCCAGTCACCTTCCCCAGTATCAGACACACATCAATCTGTGATTGTGACTCATCAGTTGCAGGGATTGTAGTTTTAATGTTTTAGGAAACCTCGGAAAACCTTTAGATTACATTTTTGAAATAATAAGATTGTTGTTTTGCAATGTGACACTTCCACGTCAAAAGCGTGCCCATGGAGCCCATATATGTTTGGGCATATTTGGGCTTATCTACGGTTAATTAATATTATATGTTTTTGGTTAAGAAGTCTAACAAATGAAAAAACTGTAATTACTCATCCATTACATAACAATGATTGTTAATGGAATGTTTAAGATGGAATATATGCTGCAGTTTTTATATTTTGAATGTATATATTAAATGCTTTTTAATAATTATTTGATTTGATTCTAGTGAATATACTTGTTACAAATTACATAGGTGTATATATTATACTCTACTGCTTTTTAGATTTAAATTCTTAAGAAGAAATATATGTTCTTTATCATTTGGTCATTAAAATTATAAATAATTTCATTTTAAAATCATCATCAATATAAATACTAAATTTATACAAGTTTTTAATATTTTCGCTCACTTAAATTGTATTAAATAATAATCTATTTTTAAAATTACTAATCAAATTGGTATAATAAATTATTTTGTTTATAAAATTCTAAATATAAAATAAAGACATTGTGAAATAGAGTTTTAGTTCAATTATAAATAATTATTGGTGAATAGTATGGATTTAAATTCTACTCTATATTCTAAAATATTCTTAATAGTGATCAAAAATATAAAAAAAGTTGAGATTTAACTTAAACGTAACTATACATTTTTTTACTCAATTAATTAAATAAAAATGTCATATAACATGAGTAGTTTTTTAGATAAGTGGTATTGATAAGCTATGATATTTAGCAATGATATTATAACAATGCCTATTTATAATTAAGAATCTTTATGGTGAAGTATCTTCTTACATGTTTACATATATATTCAATTCATATATTAATTCTTTTATACTTGTAAGTAATAAAATTTTATCTAATTTTATTTAATTTTATTTTTTATTAGCCCAGTATGACTCCGATGTGTAAGTATGTCAAAAGCCAAAATAAAATAAAAAAAACTAAATAAAAGAAAAAGAAAAAAAAACTAAATAATGTAGGCTGAAACAATCACTTAGATAACCATATAAAGCCACAATTAAAAATTCATTAAAAATAAATTTAAACAATATAAATTTAAAATATGAAGATTTTTAGGAACACTCAAAAAAAGATATGGTAAATAAATAAAAATACAAATAAACTAGAGGCATGGTAAATAAATAAAACCTCTTTTTATACTTGCTCTAGAAGAGATATTGTAAATAAATAAAAATACACTGTAAACCATAGTTATGGTAAATAAATAAAATATATTTTTATTATTACTCCCGAGGTATGGTAAATAAATAAAAATATAAATAATCTAGAGGTATGGTAAATAAATAAAATATATTTTTATTATTACTCCCGAGTTATAGTAAATAAATATAAATATAAATAATCTAGAGGTATGGTAAATAAATAAAATCGTTTTTTATATTTACTCCATAAACCTCTATATTTACATTAACTCAAAAAAGAGGTTTTATTTAGGTGAAGCCTATGAGCCAAATGCCATGGGACAAATACCATGGGCTAAATACAATATTTATAAAAGAGGTATGGTAAATAAATAAATATAAAAGAGGTATAAAGAGGTAAGGTAAATAATTAAAAATATATCAAATAGGATTAGAAATCTGACATCTAATTATATATAAAGTCTATCGCCCAAATACCATAGACCAAATTATTATTAATACCATGCAAAAAAAAATTATTAACCCTAACATTAATACTAATATCATTATTATTATTATTGTTAAATATAATATTCATATTAATATATCATAATATTAATATTATTAATTTAATAACTTTAGATTAATACAATATTAAATTTGTTATATTATAATATATATTAATATATATAGATATATATATTAACTCTAGATATATATGGGAGGGAAGAACAAAGACATATGATAGAGGTGAAGAAATAGGGGGAGTGACAAGGGAGAGATGGAGATAAACTGAAGGAGAAAGGAGAGGAGGAATGAAGAGAGAGAGAGGGAGGGAGGTGAGTGAGAGAGGTATATAATTGTAACACGGGGATAAGGAGACATAAATTTGGAGGCATGAGAGAGAGAAGGAGAGGGGATTAGAGGGGAGAGAGAGAGACAAAGAAAGAGGAAGGCAGAGGGAGGTAGGAGAGAAATGGAGAGAGAGGAAGGATGAGAGGAGGAGGAGAGAGGGAGGGAGGAAGAAAGGCATATATTGTGAGAATTGGAGAGAGAGGGAGTGACAAGGGAGATATGGAGAGATAGTGTGTATATTTAGGGTTGAGATAAAGAGACATATGAGTGATGGAGACAAGGGGGGAGATAAATGGAGAGAAGGAGAAAGGGACAGATATTGTAACATAGGTGGAGAGAGAGATAGAGTGATGGGGGAAGAGAGAGGATTGGAGGTCAGAGAGAGAGAGGGGGGGGGATAGAGGGAGGCTGGAGAGAGAGGACTTGAGAGAGGGGAAGTGAGTTATGGGGGAAGACAGAGGATTTTAGGGGTGAGAGAGAGAGAGAGAGTGATGGGGGAAGAGAGAGAGAGGAGGAAGAGAAAGGGAGAGGGAGGAAGGAAAAGAGAAGGGAATTTAAAGAGAGGAGGAGAGAGGGAGGGATAGAGAGATGGAGTTGGAGGGGAGAGAGGTAGGGATAGATAGATGGAGTTAGATGGGGAGAGAGGGAGGGAAGAATAAATACATAGAGAGTGAGTAGTGGAGAGAGAGAGTGAGTGAAAAGGTAGAGATGGAGCGAGAGTGTGTATGTTTGGAGGTGATATAAAGAGACAAACAAGGAGAGTTGGAGATAAGGGGGGAGAGAAGGAGAGAGAGAGGCATTCAGTAACAAATTTGGAAGGTGAAGATAGAGAGAGAGAAAGGTGGGAGAGAAATGAAGAGAGAGATTTAAGAGAGGTAGGGGAAGAGAGATGGAGATGGAGGGGGAGAGAGAGGGAGGTAAGAATAAAGACATTGAGAGTGAAATGTGGAGAGAGAGAGAGAGAGAGGGTGTGATAAGAAATATGGAGAGAGAGGGAGAGAGGATAGCAGGAGGGAGAGGGAGAGGGAGAGGAGGAGGGACTGATAGATAAATAGAATGGATAAAGAGAGTGTATGTTTTGGGGTTGATATAGAGAGACAGAGGGATATAGAGATGTAGATTGAAGGTGAATATAAAGAAGAGATAGATGGAGACAAGGAGGGAGCGACAAAGAAATTGATAGATATAGAGTGAGAGCGTGTGTGTTTGGTGGGGTGAGATAAAGAGACAAAGAAGGAGAGATAGAGGGAGATATAGATATAGATGGAGGGGGGAGAGAGGGAAGAATATTTATTGCATTAGATGCATTGACTTCAATGTAGATGGTGATTTCTAATCCTATTTTATTTCTTGCACTAGATGTATTGGTTTTAGTGTAGATGTTTATTTCTAATGATATTTGATTACTCACACCAGATGCATTGATTTCAATGTAAATGATTTCTAATCCTATTTGATTTCTTGCAGTAAATGCATTCATTTCAGTGTAGATGGTGATTTCTAATCCTATTTGATTTCTTGCACTATATGCATTAATTTCAATGTAGATGTTGATTTATAATTATATTTGATTGTTTTCACTAGATGCATTTATTTCAATGTAAATTATTTCTAATCATATTTGATTGCTTGCACTAAATCAATTTATTTCAGTGTAGATGGTGATTTGTAATCCTATTTGATTGTTTCCACTAGAAGCATTGGTTTTAGTTTAGATGTTGATTTTTATTCCTATTTTCCTACTTGCACTAGATGCGTTGATTTGAGTGTATATGTTTATTTCTAATCATATTTGATTACTTGCATTAGATGCATTGATTTCAATGTAGACATTTTTTTCTAATCTTATTTGATTTCTTGGATTAGATGCATTGACTTCAGCGTATATGTTGATTTCTGATTTGATGTAATTGGATGTATGATGGTCCGTTAGTTTTAAAGTCATTGCATTAAGGAAAAACATGTGCAATTATCTCATTTATCTTATTGGTTAAGAAAGGTGTAGATTTCTTAATTTTGATTTACCTTATGTCTATCAAGTTTGATATCCAAATTCTAATTTTCTGATTTTGATTTTTTTTGTTTGGAAGATGAGCTAAATAATAAGGATAAGTCATTTGTAAATGTTTAGAGCTTACAATTTTTTATTTTTATTTTTAAATATGAAATAATCAGAAAACAAAGAGTGCACAACAACTTGATAATTTGATTATTAATGAGGGATATTTATTTAAAGAGAGGAAGCTTCCAGACAATGTATATTGTCAGCGGCGATGACTTCTTTGGAAGCTAGATGAACTCTTCAGAAATCACAAGACTTCCTACCTAACTCAATTAATGCGGAAGGTCCGTTGGTTGGAATTAGTTCTAACCATATGACAAACACACAAAATACCCTAAGCCACAATACATAAGACACAAACATACTCTTAATTGACAATCATGTTCGTCTAAGTCTCAGTTAGGTATACAACATAATCTGGATTTTATACAACACATAACTTACTTCTACAAATATCAAATTTAGCCTTACCAAGAAGCTTAGAGAATATGTCAGCCACATTCTCATTTGTATTACAATATATTAAGTCAATTTTCTTTGATTGGACTTTTCCCTTACAAAATGATGTTGTGTGTCTATATGCTTCGACCTTGCATGACATATATGATTGTTCACCGATTTTTTGGTGATTTGATTATCACATATGATCACTATATGTTCTTGTCCTTTTAAGCCATATTACTTCATAGGTGGAACTGCATAACGCTTTATAATCTACTTCAGTTAATGACAAGGAAATCATTGGTTGTTTCTTACTACTCCATGATATAGCTCCTGATCCTATATTGAACATGTATCGAGCGGTGGATTTCCTGTCATCTGGATTTCCGACTCAATCAGAATCAGAATGATGTGTCAATTCAACATTACAGTCATTAGCATATTCAATACCAAAATTGATAGTTCTCTTTAAATATTATATGACCCTTTTTGCAGTTATCCAATGGCTTTCACGAGGCTTAGCCATGAATTGACTAAGTATTCTTACTACATAAGCAATGTCTACTCTACTGGTAGTGAGTTAATTGAGGCTTCCCACTAATTGTCGATACAATGTTCCATTCACCTCTTTTGTTCCATCATCATTTCTCAATTTAGTATTTTGTTCCAATGGATTACTCACTACTTTACATCCTTTCATATGAAATCTCTTTAGTACCTCATTTGTATATTTTCTTTGTGTGATTAAATTCCTTCCGTAATCTCTCCATACTTCAAGACCTAGACAATAGCACATCTATCCAAGATCCTTCATCTCAAATTCCTGTGATCGGTTCTCTTTTTATATCTTGAATCAATTTATCAACACTCCCTATTAATATTAGACCATCAACATATATAGATATTAATTCTATATCTCCATTTCTATATGACTTGATATATAAATTAGGATAATTTTTACTTTTGTTAAATCCTTTCTGAAAGAAGAATTTGTCGATATTATCATACCAATATCTCAGTGCATGTTTTAGTCCATATAAGGCCTTTTTTAACTTGTATACAAGATTTTCTTGTCCTTTATTTACAAATCCTTCTGGTTGAACAAGATAAATCTCCTCTTTTAACTCCCCATTTAGAAAAGATGACTTCACATATAATTGATGTAGCTTCTAATAAAATTTAGTGGCGAATGCTATCATTATTATGATTGTATTCATTTTTGCTACTAGAGCAAAGATATCTTCATAATCTATACCTTCCTTTTGTGAATAAAATTTTTCAACCAATATTTCCTTATACTTGTTTATGCTACCATTAACATTAAATTTTGTCTTCTACAACAATTTTGATCCTATAGGGACTTTATTTTCAAGTAATTGTATTAATTCCCAAGTGTCATTTGTCATTATAGAGTCATATTCTTCTTTCATAACTTCCATGCATTCTTTATGATTTTTGGCTTGTTCATAATTTAAAAGCTAAAAACCAATCATTACTTGAGACATTAAAGCATAATCTTTATATCTTATAGGGGTTTGAATTTTCTTTGTTGACCTTCTTACAGGTTCTTTGAACTTCTCACCCTGGCACTAGACTATGGGGATAGGCGGCCTCCTCATTATGATGATGGGAAGGCTGCTCATCAACTAGGGGAAGTGTAAATGGGTTCTCACGAGGGTGAGAAACATCCATATCGAGATACAGATGCACCAGTAGCAAGGATAGCAGCATCAAAGCCAGTCAAAGATCCAGACCTTCTCCTCTTCTTATTCTCTGTGGAGTGCCTTCATAACTTGTTTGTGTACTTTGAATTCTTGAAATGTCTTCTGGAATGTCCATGCTTTCTTGAGCTTGAGATGATTCCAAAACTTCTTCTCCTTCTTTAAAGTTGTCATAAAGAGGATGTCGTACATTATGTTCATCTTATTTTATTTTTTTATCGGTATGCTCATGAAATATAACATATTTTCTTGCAAATACCTTGGGATTACTTAGATCATACATTTTATATGTTTTTTTTATCAATATAATATCCAATAAAAATGCATTTGATAGCTTTGGCGTATAATTTTCTCCTATCCTCTTCAGTAATATGAGCAAAGGCCTTGCATGAAAATATCCTTAGATGGCTAAATTTAGGCTTAAAGCCATAAATTGCTTGAAACTATCTTTTGTGCTCAATATATTTTGTAGGGCTTCTATTTTTTAGGTATATGGTTGTATTAATGGTTTCAACCCGAAAACTATTAGAAATCCCTTTACTTTTTAACATGCTACGAGAACTTCAATTAATGTTCTATTCATTCTCTTAGCTACTCCATTTTTTTGAGGTGTATGTGGTACTGTAAATTATGGCATAATTCCATTTTGTTTGCAGTATTTGACAAAATATCCTGAATTGTACTCACCACCTTTATTTGATCGAAGAATTTTAATGCTCTTTCCTATTTTATTTTCAACCATATTCTTGAATTGTTTAAAGTATTCAAAAACATCACTTTTATTTCTTATAAAGTACACCTAAGTGTATCTATTGCTATCATCAATAAATATAAGAAAGTAATGTGCTCCAACATAGTCTGTATATCACCACATACATCGGTATGCACTAGTTAAAGTGTTTCACGTTTTCTTATATCTTCGTGTACAAGAAATTATTCCCTATGTTATTTTCCTAGTGCACAACCTTCACATTCAAAGTTTTCACCCTTAATATTTGGAAGGCCTTGTACCATAATTTTATTTTGTAGTAACATTATGTCATTATGTTTTACGTGTCCATACCTTTGATGCCAAATCTCTATATTTCAAATGTCTGTTGATGCCAACTCTCATTCTTTTTCAACAACCTTGTAGTTGCCCTGGATATCCTTTACCACACCATGTGATTTCACAAATTCAACTTTTAAATGTTGACCTATAATAGTATAGACTGAAATTAAGTCCTTCTTTAATCCTGGAACATACGCCACATTTTGAATTTATTTTTCTTGTCAATTAGGCATTGTAACACTTATATCATGATATACTTTAATTTAATGTGATCTATTATCTCCTAAATAGATGTGTGCACCATTATTAACTTCATGATAAACCAACCTCTTTTTCATGACATGTGGGTTGATGCACCATACTTTATAAACCAAGCATTATCATAATCAGTTATTGCTGATGAAGAAGCACTAGACACAAATAATTTAAGGTTGCTAAAACTGTGAATGATTGCCTCATCTCTATCAACATAATTTCTTCTATTCCTTTTTTTCTTAAATTGATTAAACCTTCTTTTCATGAAATTCTTAGCAAAATGACTAGATTTTCCACAATAATAACATACATCAACTATACTTGATTTGGAATTTGACTTTGATGAAGGTGTACCTTGAAATGATTTTACCTGTGGCTTTCTGCCTTTATTTTTCTCCCATTATTTTCCTTTGAAGGACTTCTTCCCTTTAGCCATGAATACTAAATACGATTTGGGATATTTCTAATTAAGACTTCTTCTCCACTCTTCTTCCTGCATAAGTATACCTGCCAACTCATCAAATGTAGGAGTCTTCTCTCTTGCTACAAGACCAATGATAAACATATGATATTCATCAAGGATTCCATTTAATGTCATAGTAACCAAGTATGTAATAGATATTTTTTTTCCAATGTCACGTAACTTATCTTTTAGATCCTTAATCATAGAAATAAAATTACTGATACTTTGATTTTCTTCCATCTTAATTGAAATAAGCTTACTTTTTAAATAAAATATTTGATTTGTAGTTTTCATCTCATACAAATTTATGTGAGTGACCCACGTATCCTTGAATGTTTTTCACTCTCCAATGTGTGGAAAATATTGTCCTTAATGGACATCTGCAGAAGCACATCCACTTTCTTTTCTCGTCGCTCCCCATCTTGAATTGCAGTAGTTGTGGCTTGATGGGGCTATGTCTTGACTTCATCTCGAGAGAAGATTTCCATATATTGTAGCCTTTGTAACATCTCCTATCATTCAAATATTTTTTATAAATATATTTATCTCCTAATGTGTATTCTATTAGGACTAGTATGAGGTTCACATCCATGCCCTTTTTAATAATTGTAAAAGAGGTATTTCATGGCCACTCCTTGGTACATACTTATACATTCAATTAAGGTTTTATAGAATATATCAAATAATTTGTTCGTTACGCCTCATTATTTCTATATATACATATCTCCCTCCTTCAGTTAATGTGGGTATGGTCGACCACTACAGGTTGGAATATGATATGAAAGGAGTGTATTAGTTTGTTGTGCTAAGTGTAATTTCAGTAATAAAAACATGTGCAATTCATCTCCATTTGTTTTCTTAAGGAATGATTTTTTAACCATGAAACATAGATGAATTTGTGAGTTTTAAGCATGAAAATAAGCCTAAATAACATTGTACAGTAGTGTATAACATAGAAATGACATCACACATAATTTTTACATAGCAAGCATGATGAAGCAGTTCACCGCTCCTAGGCTACATCTGTTGGTCCAGCTCCCAATGGCATGTCCCTCTTTGTAATTATGCTAAAAATATAAAATACATGTTTTTACAAGCCTCTAATGGATTTTTTTCTCTGCACCAATGACTCCATAATACTCAAATTAGTCTAGGTAGACTCTTGTTTTACCCAAATTGGTCGAAAATTTACCTCCCAAAGCCTTTTCTGAATCTCAGCTAGAAAATCTTGAATAAATGTGCAAAACTATACATATCTCGACTTAATTTTGGTTAAAACCCCCAAATTTAGGGTGACTCCACAAATCCCATCGGAAAAGACTGTTTTATTTAAATGCAAATGGTTAGGGAATGGTCACACGCCGACCCACCGCCTTAAACTCCGTGATTTAAATTTTAACTTTTCCATAAGCGAGGCACAAAACCCTGATGGGACATAGTTCTGAAGACCGTTTCTGAAACTGTTGCTACATGTGCCTTCTAACCGTGCATGTGACAACGCTTTCCGCTAGAGGTTACGTTTAATGAAACCGTCGCATTTGTTGTCGCGGTTCTGAAGCATATAACATGTGACCAATGTTTGTTAGAGCTGTCGGAGTTACAATTTAATACTGTCGAGGCTTATAGAAAATGTCGCGGGTAGTAAAATTTGACATGTGAAAAACAACCATGAGCCAGCGATGGGTTGGGACTGCCAGTGGTCCCAACCCCCGCATGAAAATACATTAAATTTTAAGTATAACCAATGCCCCCAATGGGTTAAGAAACAATGCATAGCTCGATTGGTGGAAGTCTTGGCACGCAGGCTGGAGGTCATAGGGTCGAACCCCCCGAACCTCACATAAATTTTAGTCAAACCTCCTAGGGACACGTGCTAACCTCTGGGCTTGCCATGTGTCACCCATCCAACAGTTCTCCATAAAACACGTTCAAGCAAATATTCGGCCCAGAAATAGCCACAAGGGGAATTCTGATTAGGTTTAAAAAAAAGGAATATTCCTAGTAAATGCCACCTACTGACTGTACCTGTATGCTAATTGGGCATCCCATTCACAAAAAATTTTGTTGTTTAGGAAAATGAACGGAGCGTGGTATCTTCCTCATACGACTTCAGTTTTTCGAACCGTTCATGGTGCTGCAATCGCAATAACGAGACCTTTCCGATCGCTCAGGTTTGGTACAGTTTCGAGCACTTTAAATTTTGAGCATACACGTGATCTCCTGATCGCACCTCCCCATTGGGAAGCTTTTTGACCCCAAAATACTTTAACTACCTGTTTAGAAGATGAGGGTATAGCTCCCTCACCTTTTCAACTTCCATCCACCTTACCTTACTTGGTTTGTTGCCCTTGAGCCCAATTCAAAGATAATCGACACTTCCCCTCTTAGAAGTGTGTGTCCTCTTGTCAAGGATGGTATCTTCCTTGAGCTCATCCAGAAATTCTGGCGAGAAATCTTCTATATATGGCAGTTGAATGTCACTCCCTTGATCATCAATCAAAGGAGACTCATACAAACATAAATTTTCCACATTGACAACGGAATACATTTGCATATATGAAGGAAAGTCAAGTTGAAATTCATTATTACCAACTTGTTTAATGATCTTGAATGGACCATAACGAATGGGCTTGAGATTTTTACCTTCTCCTTGCATCCTTTCTTTGCTTATGTGCAACCATACTTCATCTCCTTATTGAAATGTGTGATCAAATCTACGTTTGTCATGCATCTCCTTGTATTTTATTTGACTCTTCTGAAGCTTTTCTTGAACTTGTTGATGAATAATATGAATTTTCTCAATGAAATTTCGAGCCTTGTCAATATCACTATGCCAATCAATTGCAACATCCTTCTCAAAGATGAAGTCTAATGGTGATCCGAATGGAAAATGGTATCAACTCATGTTATTCATCTACCCATATTATCCATCTACCCATGGAATTTACCCATGGTATTGTAAATGGCATCGACTCATGGTATTCATCCACCCATGATATTTATTCACCCATGGTATTATAAGTGACCCATGGTATGTATCCACCCATGGTATTCATCCACACATGGGATTTACCCATGGTATTTTAAGTGGTATCAGATTCAGGTTACGCCTCCATGGGAATGAGGGTTTGAAACATATTTCAGCTTCAATGTTTTGCAGCAATCTTCAGCAAAATCCATGAATGTTTTTGGGCGGCGAGTTTTCAGATCAGATCTGAAACTTTTGGTGAAAAATTTGCAAAAAAAAGCCCAGATCTGGATTCCTTGCGAAAAAATACTCAAATTCAAAAAAAAAATCGGCCAAATTGGAGTTCGGATGAGGGAGATATTGCTAATTCAAAATCAGCAATGTTGAAGCAATTTTTCTGACGACAATTCATGGACGGCGGCTCTCCTGTCATTTTTCGCCATTTTTAGTACAAAATTTCAAATTAATGGAGATAGATCTGAGCTTCTCTTGAAAAATCACCCAAGTTCAAAAAAAAAATCGGTTGAATCGGAGTCCGGATGTGGGAGTTATCGTTGATTTAAAATCAACTATTTTTTCAGAAATTTTGTGACGGCGTGCCAGTTCCAGCGCAAATCTGAGAGTCTAGAGTCTTCAGATAGTGGTTTCAAACACATGAAATGATGCAGAATGATCATTCCATTTCCAAAAACAGGTTATAATAAATATTCTGAGTTATATTGACCGAGTTATGCTCATTTTAAATCTAGAGCAACATTCGGAGCGGGTTCCCTTTGGAGACGTGTCCTCCCACCCCGCTTTAGTAGGCACCTGCTTCACATTCATCAGTTTGATCATAGCAGCATTCGGCTTGGGTTATTTGGAGACGTGCCCTCCCACCCCAAGCTATGTAGGCACCTGCTACTTCATCAACAATCAGCATCACAGTTATGGGTCAACTACACAAAATCATTTTCATTGAAGTCCATTTGCTAGGCCGCACACTGTTAGTCACACAGTTGGTCACAAGCATTACAGGGTATCTCTATCCTTGGATCTTCGTTTGTCATGATTTTGGTTCATCCACAAACCCACACTTCATCGAAGTCCATTTGCTAGGCCACACACTGTCAATATCACAGTTGGTCACAAGCATTACAGGGTATCTCTATCCTCGGATCTTCGTTCATCATGGTTATGGGTTAACTACACAAGACCCTTCTCTTCAGTGGTTCTTCATATTCAACAAAGGATTCTTAGGAGGGAACTTCACGCAATGGAGACCATTGCTTCTTAAGGAGGGAGGAATGATCCGAATGGAAAATGGCATCAACTCATGTTATTCATCTACCCATATTATCCATCTACCCATGGAATTTACCCATGGTATTGTAAATGGTATCGACTCATGGTATTCATCCACCCATGATATTTATTCACCCATGGTATTATAAGTGACCCATGGTATGTATCCACCCATGGTATTCATCCACACATGGGATTTACCCATGGTATTTTAAGTGGTATCTACCCATGGTATTGGCCCATGGTATCCACCTATGGTATTGTATCTCAAAAAAGGCTATAAATAACAAGCCTCACTTTGTAAAAGGACAGATTGTCTGCCACAATGTAGCTTCTACAGTTATTCTCTGTTTTAATAAAACAAGTTTCTTTGTGGTTTTATTTTCTTTGTGTTCTCTCTTTTTTTTTTTTGGCATTATAATTTTGCAGATCTTGTCAAATCTATTTCAACTTTTTAGATCTTGGGGGCCTCCCCCCCAAGATCCGGATCAAATGGCGATTTCGGAAAATACCCAAAGCAGGCTTCAAAAGGTGAAGTATTTGTAGAAGAGTGTTTGGTCCGGTTGTAATCGTGTTGAATGTAATGCATTTTCTCATCCCACAACTTATGATGTTTGCTCCAATATCCTCTCAATATATGCACAATGCTTCTGTTCACCACCTCGGTTTTGCCATTAGTTTATGGATGAAAAGCAATACTCTTTTTAAACTTTGTGTCCATCATCTTCCAAATATTTTGAACAAAAATTCCCAATGAACTTGGAATCCCTGTCACTAACAATAGAAGCTTGCAAACCATAATGAAGCCATACATGTTGAAAATAAATTTCAACAGCTTGTTCAGCAATAATCATTTTCTTACATGGCATAAGTATACACATTTTACTGAATCTATCCACACCTACATAAATATAATCATGATGTTTTCTTGGCATAGGTAGACCTCCAACAAAATCCATGGAGACACTCTCCCATGGTCTTGATGGTACCGGTAGTGGCATTTACAACCCAAGCTTCCTATTGCTAGGCTTGCTTGTTGCACACATAGAACAACCTCTTATAAAATATGACACAATATCTATCATGCGAGGCCAATAACAATACCTCTATGGATGCACCACTATTTTTCTTACCCCAAAGTTTCCAACAATAAGAGAATAATGAGCCTCTCTCGTGACACTAAGTATCTCTCCTTGTGGTATACAAAAATTTCCCAAATGAAACAAAAAATTTTTATGCATGTGATAATCATTTTCCTCAACTTGATTCCCTTCACTCAAACTAGCATACACATCTTGAAAATCAACATCAGATGCATACTTTTCTATGTAACTCTCATGTACAATAGAATCATTTTTAAGTAAAGTAGATGCACTTATAATTGGCCTTGAAATCATATCAGCAACTTTATTGAAAATTCCTTTCTTGTACCTTATAACCAAGTGAAACTCTTGAAGAAATCTCATGCACTTGAAATGTCATGATTGCTGCAATTTTGTTTGCGACTGCAAGTACTGTAATGGTTGGTGATTAGTATGTATAATCGTCTCTTTACCCATAAAGTAATGTTTACACTTCTTGATTATTTTTACCAACACATACAACTCTTTTTCATATGTATGATAATTAGTTACAACACCATTGAATGTATTAGAATGAAAAGAGATAGGCTTACCATGCTGCAAAAATATTGTGCCCATGGCATAATCACTAGCATCGGTTTGTATCTCGAATGGCTGTCTCAAATTCGGTAATGCAAGGACTGGAGCTGAAACAATCTTATGTTTTAAAGCTTCAAAATATTTTTGTTGTTTTCCTCCCCATTGGAGGCCTTTCTTCACACTTTTCACTACATGCATAGGAGCTGCTATGGCTGAAAAGTTAGTAATAAACATTCTCCAATACTGAGTTGTACCTAAGAAACTTCTTACCTCGGTTACTATTTTTGGAGTGGGCCAATTCACAATGGCTTCCACTTTAGAAGGATCAATTCTCAACTCGCCTCCTCCTAAAATGTGTCCCAAATAAACTAGAGAAGTATTTCCAAATTCACACTTTGATACCTTAAGAAATAATTTCTCTTTCTTCAAAACATCAAGCACCCTTTTAACATGCAAGAAATGTTCTCTTCTTGTTTTGCTGAAAACAAGTATATCATCTAAATACACAATCACAAAGTCATCAAGAAATGGACGCAAAACATTATCCATAACACGCATGAAAGTTTCTGGTGCATTACACAAACCAAACAGCATAACCAACCACTCAAAGAGTCCTTGTTTGGTTTTGACTGCAATCTTCCATATGTCACTTTCTGCAATTCTTACTTGATGATATCCACTTCATGAATCTAACTTAGTGAAAAAAATTTCTTCTTTCAGCTGATCTAGAAAATCATCTGTCCTTGGTAGTGGGTATCGATTCCTTACCGTTATCTTATTCAAAGCTCTAAATTCTACACACATATGCCAAGTCCCATCTTTCTTCGAAATCAAGACTATGGGTGAACCGCATGGCAAAGTGCTCGTCCTTATGAGTCCCTTTTCCAACATGTCCTTGAT
>CM076570.1:239706623-239843278 GCA_034641835.2 Pinus albicaulis
TCTCCGGTGCACAACAGCAACAGAAGCACTAGTGAATATTCCACCACCTTTAGCACAACTGAAACTTCAAAACGCTTCCACGGTTTACTACAAATGCTGATCTCCTATCCCACAGTGCAAAGAAGAAAAGCCAAATAACGCAGATCCAGCTGAACGCTACAACAGTTCTAATTCTTGAAAGACATGTGAAGGCACAACCGAGAAATCACACCCTCTCCTATCAAAAATCTGAGATATTTTGGAAATCATCCATGAGCAAGGTCCTATATCGAATAAATTAAAAAAACAAAACTAGAGCAACAATGTTTCGGCCTATCCAGCTCGTGGTTCGGCCTATCCAACTCATGGAATAGTTTGGATGGTAGTTTTTTGCTGTAATTCGGTAAACTAAAAATCAAAAAACAGGTAGTTGGAGTGTTTGGAATCCAATTTTGATGGTGGAAATGGATTCAGCGCTATCAAAAACTTTAAGGACACTCAAAATACTAAAGTTTAACAACTGTAAACAAGATTCTGAGCAAATCTTTGCCAAAAAATTTCAAAATCATTGCCAGATTCTGGGCCATTTCACCATTTTGCTGCTTTTTAAAACTACGCAAATGTGTACCTACCAGAGTTCGCATCGATTTATTCACGGTAAAATCTTAAAAATTTGGACTATTTCTCAATTTGTGCGTGTCATCCTTGCACAGTGACCATGCTAATCTTTATTGAGTGCATTAGCAAGGGCGGAATGTCAAGATGAGTGAATTTTTATAGAGTTGATTAAATCTTTATTGAGTTGATTAGGCGATTTTTTATCGAGTCGATTTGGTGATTTTTTTGAGAAATAGCCGAATAGTCAAAAAGCTCAAGAAATCTTCTCATTGAATTAAGCAATGTCTTCCTCCTTAGATGCGACAAATGTCCCCCTCGTGGACCTCGCCTCGGACACATCAGCACATGAGGCTTTTGTCCTCACCACCAGCGAAGCGGAAAAACAATATGGCCGAGACTGTGATATTGAATGCCAGATAATTAAACAGAGTTGCTGCAATTCTCTGAAAGGCGAGGGGAACTCCCTGTATAATTCCGATGGTCTGAATCACAAGAAGAAGTCTTCTGGGCGCAGTCGGGGTAAGAACGTCTTTTATAAACAAAACATGGAAATCAAAGAGATAAATTTAGACCATGATGACATTTGCCGCAGAGTAGCTAGCCTTTCAGAAGCGTGTCCTAGTCGGGAGATGGATCTTCCTCGATGGTAGTGACTTGGACATGGACTGCTAGGTTCGACAGGCTTGGATCCCGCTGATTGGATATGCGCCCAGAGTTAGCAAACTCTTCAATGGATGGTTCTGCATACACTTTATGGCTGATAAAGATATCTTCAAGGTTGTTAATAGGACATGGGTTCGCGGTCGGAGTTATCTGCATCTGGTTCGATGGTACCTTGGCTTCAATCCTGTCATGGAGGCCCCTAAAAGTCGATACATCTGGGTCAAGCTCCTGGGGCTGCCTTTAGGATTCTGGACTCATAGAGCTCTGAGGGCCATAGGGAACTCCATCGGAACCACGAAATACATAGACCCGGCTATCATTGGATCCGACGATAAAAGGATAGCTTGGATCCTTGTCGAGTTGGAATTTGCTGGAGGTCTGCCTGGTGATGTGGACCTATTATGGGGCCTTCGACGCCACCGACAGCATATCGACTACTGGGGAATTCCCTTTCGATGCCTTATCTGTCATCGAACCGGACACCTTCGGAGTCATTGTCCACTTCGACATCATATTCAGCGGAAGTGGTCGCACCAATCTAAGGGTCGTGGACAAATTCAAGACAATCCGGGCCCCCAAGATGATCCCCATCCAGGTAATTCTTATTCTCTCTCCTCTGATGAAGATGATGTGTATGTTTCTGCCAGTGCACACAGCGATAAATCTAATAAACATCTGGAACGGGCGAGTCGGGATTCTTGTTTTTTTTATAAAAGTTTGTCCTTTTCTGGGGTGGATCCCCAAACAAATCCAACAGTCTTGAACAGTGGCAAGGAAGACATGGCCCCCCCTAAACTGCCTGTTGTCATAACCTCAGCCTCCGGGGATGATGGTCTCCAGAAAGATGATATGGATATTTTTATAAACGCTGTTGTCCCTGCGTCACACCCCGTCCATCCAGACCTTTCCTTACTCTCTTCCCCCAATCATCAAATAGGGGAAACGTCCAGTAGGCCGGACTGTCACTTTATTTCTCAATCGGCGTCTTCGTCGAAGGAGGAACACTTTGTCCTCCCTCAGTCTCCTCGCAATACCACTGGTTATGACATTGACTCTGCCCTACCTCAGTCTCCTCGTAACACCATTGGCAGTGACATTGATTCGCTCCTTGATAATCCAGACCTAGATCTCACTGCCCTTACCGTCTTCGACAAGATCATTGTGTCTCCCAACAAAGGCATCCCTCCTTCGAATGTGTCTAATGTCACGATAAGGAAAAATAGTAAGAAGAACCGCTCTGTGCGTCACCTGTTGTCTGACCCTAGAGCCCTGCAGCTTTCATCCGATGAATATGAAAACCTCACAGACATTCCTATCGCCATGTCCGAAGAGATTTCCGGCAGTTTCCGGGCACTTAGAGCAAGTGTTCCCAACCACTCTCCAGAATGATTCATTTTTTCTCCATGAACCTCTGGGGTCTTGGCGATGCCCCTAAACAACATTGCCTCAGGAATATTATTACCTCTCAGAAACCCTGCCTCATTTTATGTCAAGAGACTCTCAGTTCCAGGGAGAAGGCTATTAATTCTTTTCTTAAAATATGTAAAGGTTGGCAGGCTGCCGCCGTCGATACTAATGGTCACTCTGGTGGCCTTATTGCCCTATGGAATCCATTCTGGGCGCAATTTAAGGCCTTCAGATTTTTTGGAGGGATCACTCTTGTGGGAAATATTAGAGGTTTTGAAGGTCACATCAATATTATGAATCTATATGCTCCTTACTGCAACCGGCTGACATTCTGGACTAAAATAAAACAGTCTAGGCTCCTCTCCCTGCAGAACTTGATAATTATGGGAGATCTGAATTTCACAATGGATCTCGATGATATTTGGGGGAGCAGAGTCAGGGCTGACAAACTGGCTACTTTTCTACACGAGATGTTGACGGATTATCATTTGATTGATATTATCCCCTCGCCCAGAATTCCGACTTGGACAAACAAAAGATCTGGAGCGGACTTCATTGGAAAAACGTTGGATCATGCTTTGATAAAGGACAGGCTTATTAATACAATGGGATTGCCGAGAAGCGAGGTTCTGGTGTCAAATGTTTCTGATCACATGCCGATTTTGCGCTCGTGGAGGAAGGTCGACAAGCCGATGGGTTTTCACTTCAAATTCAATCGGGCTTGGTTGGCAGACAGTGAGTTTAATGACCTGATCAGGCAGACATGGCTGCGTGCTGGGGAAAATTATGATTTGGTCGGCTGGGATCTTTTCCACCACAAAATTCAGGAAATGAAAAGAGCGGCTAAACAATGGGAGATCAATAAGAAAAAGAAGTTAAAGGAAGAGTTGATAGTCATAAAAGAACAGATGAGTGCCATCTACATCGGTTTCAAAGACAGAGCTCCGGAATATCATGACTATGAACAGATCCAAAGGCTTGTTGCGCGAGAACAAGAAATTCTAAAAATTGATGAAATATCGTGGAAGTTGAAGAGTCGGAATTGCTGGTTGAAAGAAGGCGACAGGAATACTAAGTATTTTCATAAATGTGCCACTGACCGCAGAAATCGGAATGCTATATGGCGCATCAAGAGGATTGATGGTTCTGTTGCTACTACTACTCCGGAAATACAACACGAAGCCTTCCTTCATTTTTCGGCCTTTTATCAGCAGAACCAAGAGATAGATGTTGCATGCCAACAATGGGTTCTTGATCATGTTCCTAGAATTTTAGAAGACAATGACATTAATTCCTTGGAGGCGCCTATCTCGATGGCCGAGGTCGAGGGGGTGCTGAAGTCCTTTCCCCACGACAAATGCCCTGGTCCAGATGGCTGGACCTCCGAGTTCTTTCTGTTTTTCTTTGATATTATGGGGGAAGAACTGACGGATATCACGAAATCCTTCAGAACAAGTGGAAGAATCTCAGCCAACCTGAACTCCACATTCATAGCACTCATTCCAAAGAATGATAACCCCTCAACATTCGGGGAATATCGGCCAATTGCTCTATGCAATCTTCTATATAAAATCACCTCCAAGATCATCACTAACAGACTAAAGTCGGCCCTCTCTGCGCATATATCTCCTGAACAATTCGGCTTCCTCAAAGGCAGGTCTATTCATGATGCTATAGCTGTAGCACAGGAGGTTCTACACTCCATTCACTCTCAGAAATGTGAGGCCTTGGTTATGAAAGTAGATCTCCACAAGGCATACGATACCCTGGATTGGTCATACAAACGACTGGTTTTATTCAAAATAGGACTGCCTCTCAGTATCATCCGATGGGTTATGTCTTGCATCACCACTGTCTGTTTCGCTGTCCTTATAAATGGTCTGCCTACCTCCTTCTTCGTGGCTGGCCGGGGATTAAGACAAGGATGCGCCTTGTCCCCGTTGATCTTCATACTTATTTTGGATGGCTTCAGTAAACTGCTGCATATGGCGTCTAGTAATGGTTTCATTTCAGGTTTTTCTTTTTCTGATTCCATATCGACCTCCCATTCTCTCTTTGCCGACGACATGCTGTTATTTGGGAGGCTCAGAAGGAATCACTGGTTCTACATACTCTTCATATTTAACAGATTTGCTGCTGCCACGGGTTTGCACATTAACAAGGACAAATCATTTCTTCTATAAGAGTATGGTGACATGGATGAAATCCTATTCATTGCGGAGTTCTTGGGGGTTCGTGTTCAGTTGCTAACAGATGGACTGACATACTTGGGTTACAAAATCAAACCTTGTGGATACCACCGGGCGGACTGGCTTTGGATGCTTGAGCGATTTCGGAAGAAAATCAACTCATGGTCTCACAGATGGCTTACCTTGGGCGGCAGATACATCATGATCCAGGCTGTCCTATCCCAACTCCTGGTTTATTGGGGACATCTTTTTTATCTACCTGCGAATATAGTGGAAGACATTAACAGGATCATCGACAGATTTCTCTGGAATGGATCAGGGGATTCTCATAAAATCCACCTATTCAGACTTTCCTCCATTTGCAGGTCCAAGGATCACGACGGTTGGGGCATCTTGGACACAAGGAACTTCAACATTGCTTTTCTCGTCAAATCATTCTGGCGGGCTACCAATGGATCAGGAATTTGGTCACAGATTATCAAAAGCAAATATCTCATAGGTGATTCCTTACATTTCCTCCTCTGCCACGAATTTCGGTTCCCTGCATCTTATTCGGCTATCTGGGGAAGTTTCAAAAATATCTTGGGACATATCACGGTCAGGCTCACATGGTTGTTCAGGGACGGAAGTCGTATTCCAATCTGCAACCTTAATATGCTTGGTCTTGATTTCCAGACAAAACCATCTGATAGGCTTATTCATTTTCTCGCTCACCGGGGAATCTGCCATCTATCACAGACTATTTCTTCATGGACATTTGGGGCCCCCATCTTCAAGAACGCACAACAACTGGGACTTCATGATGAAATAGCTTATGAATGGGATCAGATTCACGATTCTTTAAGTGCGGCGGGAGTTTGTTATTTTGCTGGAGGCGACTGCATCATCTGGGATGGGCCGATGGCTGCGGATCTACCGATAGTCAAAGATATATACCACAGAATCAATTTTCAATCCTACTCATCTCCATGTTCTGGTAATTTTGCACAGTTCTGGAAACGTGGGATTCCAAACAAGATCATCCTTTTTGGCTGGCTTACATGGAGGAATAAGATCCTGACTTGGAATAATCTGATCAAAAGAGGCACGATGGGCCCCAACAGATGTGCTATATGTGCCCTTGCCGAAGAGACAGTTGAACATATATTTTTTCATTGCCCTAAGGTCCTTCAGCTCTGGAGATTATTCTCTGTTCACCTTATTGATTCTGACTGGATTCCTACTGTTTTCATTGATGTCGTGCACAAATGGGACTCCATCAAGAACAGATTTAGAATGTTTCCTTTCTACCTCATATGGGAGGTTTGGCTTACAAGAAACCGGCTCATTTTTTATGCTGCCCCTTTCAATCTTTCACACATTTTCAAGGCTATCATGAGCTGGATCGATGCCATCCCAACAAAGCCCAAAAGGCCCACTGATGGCTCCCATCGGATACGTCCTCACGAGATTTCATTTGCGGCTGTCTTCTTTAACGGTGCTTGCAAAGAAGGCAACACCGGATGTGGTGCTTGGATTAAGATATCTGACTGGGAAAGAATCCATTTATTTTGGAATGTAGGATAGGGCTCCAATAATAAGGCCGAGTTAATGGCCCTTTGGGGAGGTCTATTTGTGGTGGCCAACATGGATCTTATGGATCTCCACATATATGGAGACTCTGCTTTGATTGTTGACGGTATCATGGGCCATTCACAGATTCATATCCCATCCTTACAGGGCTGGATTTCCAGAGTCCAGAGGATTTGGTAGAGACTGGGATCCCCTCCCATCGAGCACATATACTGGGATCTGAACTCTCGTGCTGAAAGTCTATCTAAACGGGGATTAAATGCTGCCTATGGTGTTATACAGATGCTCCACTTCCAGAACGGAGTCCTTCAACTGGAAAATTCTATTCCTTTACCATAACTTTGCCTCTTATATGATATTTTCTCCTACATCCACTTTTTGTTTTTCTCTCCGATGTTTTCTGTTTCTAATCCCTACACCTCTCCTTATTTTCTCTATCTATAGATCATAACCTACTCTATCTACAGTTTGTTATATCCTATCTATCTATCCTTTTTCTTCCTATCCTTCTCAACTACAAGAGTTTTTGCTTGTTCTTCCCAGCTCCACTTTCCCCTCGTCCATATGTTTTATGATACACTCTGTGCATAATTTCTATCAATTCATTGGAAGCGGACCTATTTCTTTCATGTGAGATAGTTTCACTCTGGGGAGAAGACTGCCATCTCTTTTTGCAAGGTTTTTGCTCTTATCATTTCTAACAAACAAGCATGTATTCGGAATTGTTGTTCACATTTTATTTCTCCCAAGATCGATCGCATGTTTCTGTTTCACCTCATGACAAGCGAGCCAGATAACAAGCGAGCTTGCCATAAGTTTATATTTTCTACATCCCTACTACAGGAACAGTCTTTTGTTTTTATAGTCATATCTGATTCATACATGCCTGCTCGATGGATCATTTTAAGTGTGCCTGACTATAAGAGAGCATGTTTTCATCGACTGCACTTTCGGCAACTTCATAGAATCTTCTCAAGTGATCATGTTTCTCTCATTTGGCTGGTGGTCTTATTGTCACATCTGGGTTATGATATCTGGACTTTTCACCATAATAAGTGAGACTATTTCATCTCTCTGTTTTGTCTCAACATCCTGCTCCTGGAAAGCTGGCACCTGGATGTTGTTTTCTAAGGGTGCTTATCTGTACTGGCTCATATGTTGAATTGGGTGTATTTATCCCCCAAAAAAAGTTTTCAATGATCCTATCCTGCTTTTGGTTCGACTTTCACATGAAGTCTTTACCACTGGATGTTGGATCTCTTTATCATCGCTTCTGTTTTGATGTAATGTCTGTCATATGAACTGTTAATACAACAGCGTTTCCTCCTAAAAATGACATTTAAATTTATTAATTGGATATATTTAATTGCCATTTCAATTTTTGTTAATTTAACTGCCATGAATCTAATTCATAGGGGATTTGTTTATTTCTTAGAGTTTTAAGTGGTAAAATTTGGTGAAAATTTTAATGTTAAATATTGATTTCTGTTATTTAAATAATTTTTTTAATTTTATATGGTTTTAGCACATCTTTTAAGACACTTAAATTATATAAAAATTACTCATCAAACTTTATAATTTCAATAAATTCCTGGAAAAATCCAAAAAAAACTATTTCATGGTAGGAAAAGGTTTCCATGTTAAAGAATTGCATGCACATGAATTTTCTTTTACTCCAGCTGCAATGCAATCCTTCAGCAGAACATGTCTCTATCCTAATCCCAAACCACAGACTCAATCGATTATTAGGTAAATACAAGTGGGTCAGTGAGTAGGTAAATACAAGTCGCGTTTACGTGTTAAAAGTCAAGCAAGTAATTAAATTACTCTACTTGTATAGATTTTGAAAGTGGGAAAATATCTAAATGTCATATATTGAAATGTTTCTTGAATTATTAATTTGTTTTGGAAAGTTAGTTCTCAATCATACTCCAAGATATCTGAAAACGTGCTTGACGGTAAGCATTGCTTTGAGAAATTCTAAAAATAATTTGTTTCAATAACGAAAAAATATATTTGCTCTGACAAAATTGTTATATATATATAAAAAGTAGGGAACTAGCTAAATGTACTACATATTGAAATGTTTGTAATATTTCAAATTAGTAATTTAGTCTAAGTTGTTCCTATACAAGGACTCGAATCATTAATTTGTTTTGCTTTGGAAATTTAGTTGTAAATCATTTTTTAAGGTATCTCAAATAACGTTTCAGAGTAAGCATCTACTTTGAGAAATTTCAATAATAATTTGTGGTGATGTTCTGTACATTTTTTAATGTACTAAATCTAATCATTGGTGGTGATGTTGTGTACATTATTTTAATGTAATAAAAAAAATCTAATAATTTGCGGTGATGTTGTGTACATTATTTTTTTTATTTAATAAAATTATTTATTTTGAATATTACAAATTTAATTTTAGATAAATTTAAAAATTGTGGATACTTCATTAATATTGGAATTTTAATATATAATTATTGATAAAATATTTATAAATTTATATTATTTAATTGATTTTTTTAGCATTTTTTTAAAGCAATTTAAAGACAAGTTAATTATGATATTTTATTAATTGAAATAAAATAATTTAGACATATTTTTAAGTAAAATTGGTTGGAAAAATATATTTAGAAAAAATTAAAAATCTAAAATATTTAAGTTATATTTTTAATTTTAACACAAGTTAATTTTAAAAAATTGTAATAATTTTTAGGAGTTCATGACTCAAAACTTAAAGACATCTTACATAATTGATGCGGGGGCTAGAGCCTGCAATACCCAGGATCTTTAATAACCATGCATATAAGAATGCATGTCAGCTTTTCCCAAATCAAAAACCTTAATTACTGGCAAATTCACACTTTAGCAATGCATGCGATCGCTCTTCAACATATGTTCTCAAAACCCATATTCTCATAAGCGGAAGTTAATAACATGTCTTCACAATTTCTCTATTGGCTTTGAAACTCATACAAGGTTCTTTTATGAAGCCCAAACTCAAATCTTCAAATAAAACTTTATGCAAAAGTATAACTCCAATCCATGTTTACACACTTTCATACCCATCATTCAATTACAAAGCCAAATCTTACACATGCACCATTTTAAAATCGGATTTCTCAATCAAAAGTCAAATGCGCCCCTTGTTATCATTATACAATGTGTATCATTGTTTTTAAAAAGAGCTTGCATTGTTTTAATCCCTCTTATTCCATCAATCCACGCTCATGTGAATATTCCAATTCAAATATTTCATTCATGTTTGATTTAATACCCATGAGTCTTCATACGGCTTTCATTCAAGAAAATACCAGCGCTCTTAACTACAATCTGCTCATGTAATTTAACTTACCTCCTCTATAATCATTACCATGACTCTTTCAAACACAAATTCGTTTTTCAACTTCCGCTGGCAAACTCTACATTGATTATTATGCATTTAACATTTTATTCAGCAAATAATTGGACGGCTTTCAGGGCGGAAACATCAATTTGAATAACAGTTTCCCAGCTCCAATTCATCATTCGATTCTCCATACAACTAATTAAAACTTCTGGGAAAGCTTCTACACGATTTATTTCAAATCAGAAAAACCACAGAGTAGTGAATCGAATTACCTGCATAATTCCGCTGCACACGTTACCACTGATTTGAAATCAAACCTGCGCCTCATTCAACACGTCCAATATTGTAGATGAAGCATAAAAATATCAGTTTACCAGAAATCGGTTACGCATTCAATCATTGGCCGTTCGATCAAGCACCCTTAGGCATTTCTCCCCGCGTCTTTTCTCACAAGCACCAGACTCTGTGTAGAAGTAAGATTCTCATTACACCATAAATCAATCAATTGAGTTTCATAATTCAGGATCTTCCGATGAGTAAACCCTCAATATTAACACAATTCCATTCTAATCTTCTTCTACAGGATGACCTTTCAATCGATTATTACATGGTGTATAAAACCCCACATAGCATGTGTCGGATCCATTACGATGTTCATACCATTCAGTTTCAGCTTTGACTCACATCATTAATAAGTGAAATCGATCCACAGCAGCAACGACTCACACAATTCATAACAGAGATATGAGAGTCTATACGATTTAGATGCAGTATTGTGCATTCTCTTCAAACATATCTACTATTACTCATTATAACAGTACAAAAGATGTGAAATCGAATTTCATAAATGTTGCAATTGCTGCCACTGTTTCATTTCAAGTCTGCGCCCTTAACACACATTAAAATCGACTTCCAACTAAAATTTTCACTTAGAACGACACCCTATTAATTTGTAAACAAAGATTTCAATGCCATTTTACCCTTAATGATTTGCATGGCAGTTTTCACACAAATAAATGTGATTTCAAGCCCATCGATCATTTCTTCATTAATTCAACAATGCCATGAACTTCACGAAACAAATATACAATTTCTCACTCAACCAATGTATATAAACTGAAACAAAACAATGACTTACAAAATTTTTTTGGCCAGATATTTCAATTCTGTGGCCCTTTACAATTGCTGAAGGCTTACAGCCTTGCTGTTCAAGCCTACTCTCAATCTCACACTCTCTCACAATCTCAATGTGTTTTTCTCTCAAAACCCCTTCCTATTTATACAATTTTAAAAATGATCTAATTAAATGCTCAATCCCCTTAATATCTCAACAAATCCCTAAATCTCTCAACATCCCTAAAAGATAGATTTTATCCCTAAAACTTAGAAACTAATTCCAACTTAGGCTCCATCATTAATTCTAAATAATCTAGAAACTAATTTCTCTCACATTTACAAATTCTCACAAATAATTAATTAATCACTCAAAATAATATTAATATTTACATGAAATTTAATATTTCTTCAAAACATGAAACCCCCTAGCTTAGATAAAATACAAGGTGTTTTTCGGAGCTAATGCTCCTGCATCAGACTCCCCATGTAAGAAAATTCATGACCACCTGGTCATAAGTCTGGATAATTATTTCCTCCTGGATCCCAAATTTTATTTTCCTTGCTTGTCAATTGCTTTACTGCTGTTGCTATCTGCTGTTGTCCTCCAGGTTTCCATATTTTGTGTTGTAGTGCTCCACTTGCTCTGCCTTCCAAGTCTGCTACAGTCTTTCTCTTGTTGTCTCTCCTTTTCTTTCTTGCTACTGTCTTTCTCTGGGATGTTTTTATCATTAACCTCCTTATCAACTCAATTTCTCTGTCCAGTATATCCTCTGTCTGCTGATTGTTTCCATCTCTTGATTGCTGAACTCTCATTCTTGCTTGTTCTTCACTTGTTTTGATCGCTTCCTTTTCACCCTTACTGCTGTTTTGCACCTTTTCTGCTGCTGCTACTATAAATGTCGCCTCACATGTTGCTCTAGCTGTCACTATGAATGTTGCGGCCTCCCAAACTTCCTGTCCCTCTGCAACATTCCTTTGCTCATCATCTGCAATTTCTTTCTCTAGTTCCAGCAAACATTTCAGTGTTTCATCAACATGCTGCAAATTAACTCCAGCATAATCTCCATCTTCCCCTTCGACAATCTTCAGAAATTGTCCATCATCATCAAGTTTTGCAAACACTGTAGCTTCACCCTCTGTCACTGTAGCAGCTCAAAAATTTCATACACCAGTCTTCTCTTGGCTATACAGACAAGCCAACTTTTCCTTGTCACCCATGATAACAAGCCTCTGCTTATGAGACCTAATTGTCTCATCTTCTTTCTGCAACTGTTCACCTCCTTCCAAGACAATTCCAAATAATGGATTGTCTTCTACATCACCTGTAAACACAATCAAATTGTCAGCATCAAAATCACAAGACCCAACGGTCTCACTTGTAGATTCAGTCATCCGCAGCTCTAAGTCTTCTTCAGGACTCAGAAAATCTTTACTGGCTTTCGCCTCAACTTTCTCTGGCAACACTCCAGTAAGCTGCTCTAAATTCCTTCCCAACTCTTCTATCAGCACATCAATATTCTGTTTTGCATTCACCATGAGACTGTCAGCTAGTCTCACCTTCTTACCATCCTCTGCTCCCAGACTGCCATTCATGGAAACTTTCCTACCTTGTTTCCTCAGCAAATTATCCTGCACATAAATCCTCTGTCTCCCCAATTCTCTTCTCTGGAGATCTAGTTTCCTATACAATTCAATAACTTCATTAGGAGTAGAACTTGGAAACTTCACACAACTTTCCATACCTTCACCAGTGCTTGACCAATCATCAGCTGGTCCTTCTCTTTCTACACCAACATCCTGATTAGACTCCTTCGTCTTCATCTCCTTCTGAGATCTTGCTATCTCATCATTGATCTGAACAGCCTTCAGATTCACCTCTTCTTGAACAAACTCTAAAGCTTGTTCATCTCCCTGTACTGTACCTGCAAACATACACAACTTGTCAGTTTTAAAACCACAAGAATTTTCAGTCTTGACTGCTTCCTCCAACACATCCTCTTGAACAAATCTGCGTGTGGAATCTTCAAATTCCATCTCTGGTTCAAGAACTCTAAGTTCCTTTTTCAACAAGGCAATCACAATTTGCCTCAACCTCCTCTGCAATTGTCGCCAAATCACTCTCTTTCCCTTTAGTGGAAAGATCCATTTTCTATTCTGATCTTCCTGCTCTTGCAGCCATTCTTCTAGTACCTGCAATTGTACCTTCATTACTGCAATTTCTCTTCTTCTGACCTCATCAGTCATCTCACCTTTATGGCATTCCTCCGAACCTCTTTTCTGATCCTCCATGATCATCTTCTCCATGAGTTTCTCACTCACCATGAGTTGTACTATCCTCTACGACAACAACCTCTTCTGCTGCCCCTTACCTCACCAAGCTCTCCTCACTCAGTCTTTTGGTAAGTACTTGGTTCACTGCCTCTGGAACCTCTTTGAGCTTTCCTCTGCTCTCTCTCTAGGCTATCTTTTCAACTCACCTTCTTCTTCAGGACACTGCAATTGTCCTCCCTATCCAGCATTTAGCTGAATGCCAGGTTCACTGCCATCATCTTCTCTGCAACCATAAACCTCAATCATAAATTTCAAATCAGAAAATCATCTCACATGCCTGATCTCGTCCTTCATTCGCTTCTGCTATTTTCTTCACTGCAATCCTGTTCACTTGCAATTGTGTATGCCGCATATCAGATTTAAAATCTGATCTTTATCATTCATCACACATTCAAAAATACATTTCAGTTCTTCAACAAAACCTTATGTCTTTCATTCAGAAACAAACATTTTTCATTTCAACAGAGCCAAGCTCTGATACCAAAAATTGATGCAGGGCTAAAGCCTGCAATACCCAGGATCTTCAAAAACCATACATATAAGAATGCATGTCACTTTTCCCAAATCAAAAACCTTAATTACTGGAAAATTCACACTTTAGCAATGCATGTGATCGCTCTTCAACATATGTTCTCAAAACCCATATTCTCATAAGCGCAAGTTAATAACATGTCTTCACAATTTCTCTATTGGCTTTGAAACTCATACAAGGTTCTTTTATGAAGCCCAAACTCAAATATTCAAATAAAAATTTATGCAAAAGTATAACTCCAATCCATGTTTACACACTTTCATACCCATCATTCAATTACAAAGCCAAATCTTACACATGTTCCTTTTTAAAATCAGATTTCTCAATCAAAGTCAAATGCGCCCTTGTTATCACATTATACAATGTGTATCATTGTTTTTTAAAACGATCTTGCATTGTTTTAATCCCTCTTATTCCATCAATCCACGCTCATGTGAATATTCCAATTCAAATATTTCATTCATGTTTGATTTAATACCCATGAGTCTTCATACGACTTTCATTCAAGAAAATACCAGCGCTCTTAACTACAATCTGCTCATGTAATTTAACTTACCTCCTCTATAGAAAATCTGGCCCACACAACTCTCTTTCAAACCTGCATTCGTTTTTCAACTTCCGCTGGCAACCTCTACATTGATTATTAAGCATTTAAAATTTTATTCAGCAAATCATTGGACGAATTTTAGCGCGGAAACATCAATTTGAATAAGAGTTTCCCAGCTCCAATTCATCAATCGATTCCACCATACAACTAATTAAAACTTCTGGGCAAGCTTCCACATGATTTAGTCAAACAAATACCGCAGAGTAAGTGAATCGAATTACCTAGATAGTTCCGCTGCACACGTTACCACTGATTTGAAATCAAACCTGCGCCTCATTCAACACATCCAATAAAATGTAGATCGACATACGCTCCATTGATTTACCCAGAAATCGGTTGCACATTCAATCATTGGTCGTTCAGTCAAATTCCCTTCCGGAATTTCTCCCACGTCTTTTTCTCACAAGCGTAGACTCTGTATGAAATCGATTCTCATTTACACCATAAATCAGTCAATTCAGTTTCATAATTCCAGATCCTTTCACTGCACATAGATCTGCAAATTAACACAATTCCATTCTAATCTTCTTCACACAGAAAAACCTTTCAATCGATTATTACATGGTGTATAAAAACCCCACATAGCATGTTAGATCATTACGCTGTTCATACCATCAGTTGTCAACCTGACTCACATCATTAATAAGTGAAATCGATCCTTCTTCTAGCGCTCACACAATTCATAACAGATATGAAGGTCTACTCCCGATTTAGATCTGGTATTGTGCATTCTTCAAAACATATCTACTATTACTCATTATAACAGTACAAAAGATGTGAAATCGAATTTCATAAATGTTGCAATTGCTGCCACTGTTTCATTTCAAGTCTGCGCCCTTAAACACACATTAAAATCGACTTCCAATTAAAATTTTCACTTAGAACGACGCCCTATTAATTTGAAAACAGAGATTTCAATGCCATTTTACCCTTAATGATTTGCATGGCAGTTTTCACACAAATAAATGTGATTTCAAGCCCATCGATCATTTCTTCATTAATTCAACAATGCCATGAACTTCAGGAAACAAATATACAATTTCTCACTCAACCAATGTATATAAACTCAAACAAAACAATGACTTACAACTTTTTCTGGCCAGATATTTCAATTCTGTGGCCCTTTACAATTGCTGAAGGCTTACAGCCTTGCTGTTCAAGCGAACTCTCAATCTCACACTCTCTCACAATCTCAATGTATTTTCCTCTCAAAACCCCTTCCTATTTATACAATTTTAAAAAATGATCTAATTAAATGTTCAATCCCCTTAATATCTCAACAAATCCCTAAATCTCCCAACATCCCTAAAAGATAGATTCTCATCCCTAAAAATTAGAAACTAATTCCAACTTAGGCTCCCTAATTAATTCTAAATAATCTAGAAACTAATTTCTCTCACATTTACAATTTCTCACAAATAATTAATTAATCACTCAAAATAATATTAATATTTACATGAAATTTTAATATTTCTTCAAAACATGAAACCCCCTAGCTTAGATAAAATACAATGTGTTTCGGGCTGGAAGTGCTCTGCATCGGCAAGGCAATAAAAGTATATCTCCTTAAGTAAGTAATAATGATGAGTCAACTCATATTTGAGAATAATAGGAAGTGTCAATTATTTTCTAACAAGTAAACTAGCACAACAATATAAATTAAATGGTTGGTAAATGCCTATAGGCATCAATCCATGAAAACCATAAAAACTCTTACTTCATGATTTATCTCACATTACCAATATTAAAAATAACATAAAATTAACGAAAGTACAAAATTTATATAAAAAAATAGTATACAAGTTAAGAAAATATACATTAAAAAAAGGAACATAAACATGTCACTAACACAACCGTAAAAACTAAGTGGCTCCATAGATATAAAAACACTTACCTCATGATAAATTACACATTTCCATAATTAAGAAAAAATATAAATGAATCAAATTATAACTTTCTTTAAAATTATTACTATATTTTTAATTATAAAAAAAATTATATATGCCTTAAACACATACATTTAAAAAAAATCATGTAACAAGATTTTTAACAATAAACATTTAGCTCTACTTTGTTATGGACATTTTTAACCTACCATCCTAACTTAAAATCTATGAAGGGCACACATGAATCAAATCTCTCAAGCTGCAAAAATTTTTTTTGACTGCAAAACTTTAGTAAAGGTTTGCAACTTGGAAAATTTGATCGCTCTCCATGCTTGATAGTTCCAAAGTTAAAATGTTGCTAGGTTATATATATAATTTTCTTTATTTTTTACCAAGTCAAAATGTTTACATAACATAACATTATAAAATCTCTTTTAGAGAGTCTATTGGTGAAATAAATGTGATTAATATTCTATAATTTTGTATGTAGATAAATCTTTACCATCCACCTAATAACTATTGATATTTAAATTAAAATTATGAATTACATATTCCAAAATAGACACATTTAGCAACTTAAAAATATTCTTAATTATGGATATTCTTCACCCATCTTTATCATGGTTATTTTTAACTTATAAATAAGACTTGTTACAAATTCATTGGTTAGTACCATGGCTTATCAACACCATGTGCTCAAAATATCATAATATGACATTTCTTTCAATTAATCAATTTAATTAGAAGGACAGAAAAGCCATATAATTAGAAGGAGAGAAAAGCCATAATTAGAAGGACAAAAAAGCCATAACTAGTTTTTAGATAAATATAAACCTTTTATTTGTGACTATTATTAAGAATATTTTAGAATATTCCATAAATATTAAATCTCTACTATCCACCTCATAATTCTTGCACCAAGGTGCTCTAGAACCTAGTATAGGAGTGATATTGTAAAACATTATTTAAGCCATTATGTAATGTGATCTAATGTTATATTGAATCGATCAATATTAAAATAAAAAATCAAAAAAGAATAATTATATATAAGTTTGAGCCAAGTCATTTGATAGGTTTATTAATGGTGGTTTACAAGCCCATGGTATTTTTTATGATGAATCCTATTGAAAGGCTTGAATAAATCCATTCATCTTAGATCCATATTAACCATAGACTTGATCCTTCTTGACATTTGGTAGATAAAAATTTAATATGGATCCTGGTTGGTTGATAATTAGGCAGAGATGTTATACAACGAGTATAGAAACAATACAATTTTGTAAAAATTTATGTAAAGTGTAATGTAGTGTTGGCTTCGTTAAACTCAAATTAAATGTTTAGGACATATATTAGTTAAGATAATTTTGATTTAGTTATTTGATAGGTTTATTGATGGTGTTTCACAAACCCATAGTATTTTTTTTGTGTTATTTGTTGTGAAAAAAACTATTTAAAGACTCGAAGAACTCCATTATAGTAACGAAATTAAAACTAGCAATTGCACCTAATGTTACAAAAGAAATGCCGTAAGAAGTAAATTGGAAAAGAATTATAACATATAAAAATCCAATATACAAATGCATATTCTGCCATTGAATTTTCCTCTTAAATCTGATAACACGAATCACTACAAATTTTGACATGAAAATGTCCTCTAAAAAATTAAATCTCTTTCCATTCCTTAAAAAATTAATATATCGACAAATTTAATCTCTAAATGCATGATAAATCTAGAATACTACTATAAACAATATACTTTCATGCCCACAAAAGACTTTGTCACTGATAAAGTGATTTTGACGGTGGAAAGCCAGTTGGAATTTTGAGTAATTCCAAACAACAGAAATGGAGAGAATAAACTCCCCTCTACAGCACAGAGATATTAAAAACAAAATTTTTCTTGCAGACAGAGATGGCATGAAAATGCTTTCTATTTCATTAACAGAACTTAAAAAAAAATGTTACAAATTTCTTCCTCAACACAGAGGGATACACAATACTGACTGCTACAGATGCAATTCTCTAAAACAACTCTCTGTTCTATCAGAACAATACTCTCTGTCTCATAAACCCAACACTGCTGTGTTTTTCTTTTCTCTTCCGCGCTGCTGTGCGAAAACTAAACTAATGATATTACATACATGGCTCTCGGGCCTTTTACACTATATATATATGGCGCGGCGGAACAAAAATACATAAAACACATATAAAAATTTAATACAAAGAAATAAAACGAAATACAAAGGAAAACCCTTTTCGCAACATAAAAATTTAATATTGGCGCGACGTACGAGTGGGGACCACATCACAATCGGCTATTTTGTGATGTGCGATATAGCGGATCAAACCAAAAATGCGATCTGCGATGGTGCGATGTTGCGAACTAACAAACACGGTGGAACATTACTATAATATGCGATGTGCGATGTTGCGATGGTGCGATGATCGCACATCGCAACAATCAACGAAACTCTGGCTTGGGCGGAGGGTGATACTACGACATTGCGATATTGCGATCATGCGATGGCGCGATGATCGCACATCGCAAATAATATACATCAACAAGACACTTGAAACTTATAAACTGCGATCTGTGATTTGCGTTTTGGCGCTTAAGTGGCGGGGACCACTTGTCTGGCCTTTTTAATCAATTTCTGGTTGTTGAGGGCTTTAAAGCTCGAAATGACTATCTTTAATAAAACTGCTCCTCCATAGACTTGAACTACGGGAAATCTTCATTCTTCTGTGAAACGACTTCGCCCATACTTCAAAATTAATTCTCCTCTGCTGCTCATGGCTGCGGCCCATCAATTATTAAATTCTTCCTTACGGATTTTCTCCATTCCTCTTAACTGCGTGTTGCTGTCCACTCAATCTTTGCTGCTGCTGCCTCTGTACTATTTTTCTTCTGCTCAAAGGCACGACAGATGAATTTAATATTTCAACACTCCCCCTTAAAGTCAGCTGCTGGGTTATCCATCATACCCAAACATTTCCTTAAAAATTCAAATGTCTTCTGCGCCAATGGCTTTGTTAAAATATATGCATATTGATCCTCTATTTTACAATGTTGTAAAACAATTTCTCCATTGTTTACCAATTCTCTGATATAATGAAATTTTGTATCTATGTGCTTCGTTCTTTTGTGAAACACAGAATTCTTTGACAATGCAATAGCTGAGCTATTGTCACAATAAATTACTGTCCCTTTTACCTGTTCTTTGCACAAACTTCTCAACATTATTCTCATCCAAATTGCTTGACACGCTGCTGCTGTAGCTGCCACATACTCTACCTCTGATGTAGATAATGCTACAATAGGCTGTTTCTTAGAAGCCCATGAAATGGCTCCTGAACCCATATGAAAAACATAACCGGAAGTGCTCTTCCAATCATCTACACTTCTAGCCCAATCACTGTCAGTGTATCCAACTAATTCTGAATTTTCTGAAGCAGTATATAAAATACCAAACCCTTTTGTTCCTTTCACATACCTCAGAATTCTCTTTGCTGCTTGCCAATGTGCTTCTTTTGGCTTCTCCATAAATCTGGAAATTAAGCTAACAACATGCATAATATCCGGCCTAGTTGCAGTCAAATACATGAGGCTGCCAATTATGCTTTTATAGAAACTTGGATCAAAATCCTTGCTGCTGTCATCTTTACTCAACTTCAATCCCATTATCGTGGGAGTAATTGTAGCTTTTCACTCCTGCATATTAAATCTTTCTAGAACTTGATTCACATACTTTTCTTGAGATATAAAAATCCCTTTTTCACCTTGCTCTACTTCTATTCCCAAGAAATATCTCAAAAAACCCATATCAGTCATTTCAAATTCATCTTTCATGACTGTTTTAAAATTTTCAACAAGGTAATCATCATTACTTGTAAATATTAAATCATCAACATATAAAATAACAATTAACATCTTACCATCCTTTTCTTTGATGTAGAGGGTGAGTTCTCCCTCACACTTTTCAAATCTGTTTTCTAGTAGATAGGAGTCTATCCTACTGTACCATGCTCTTGGAGCTTGCTTCAATCCATAAAGAGTTTTCTTCAATTTGCAGACCTTATGCTCCTGGCCTTTCTTCTCATATCCGAGAGGTTGTTCTACATATACCTCTTCCATTAAAACTCCATTTAAAAATGCAGATTTTACATCCATCTCGTATACTTTCCATTTGTTTTGTGCTGCTATGGATAACACTGCTCTTACTGTCTCCATTCTTGCAACTGGTGCAAAATTTTCTTCATAATCAATCCCTTTCTTCTGCTTGTATCCTTTGACAACAAGTCTGGCCTTGTGTCTCTCTATCTTTCCTTCAGCATTGCTTTTGGTCTTATAGACCCATTTAACACCAATAACTTCTTTACCTTCTGGGAGATCAACCAACTCCCATGTTTTGTTCTTCTCTATGGCATTAATTTCATCATCCATAGCTTCTATCCATTTTCTATCTTTAATAGCATCTTTAAAATGAATAGGATCATCTACTTGACAATACAAAGAAAATAAGGAATTCATACCTTCATTTCCTGCTCCTTGCTCATAGATTTCTCTAAAGCTTCTGAACCTTGTTCCGCTTTCACTTGGTGTAGTCATTCTTGATGAAGCACTCGCGTCTGCTCCATGTTGTGTGCTTGGAGATGCACTCCCGCTTCTTCTCAAGGGTGTTCTCACTGCTGCTTGAGGTATCCCTTGCTGTCCTTGTGTTGCTGGAGATTGTGCAGTGGATGGGTTGTTAATTTCAACCACATCTCCTTCTTCTTCATCATGAGATAAACAGTTTTTGACATTGACTGTCTTCTCAATACTTCCATCCCATGCTTCTTTTTCGATAAATTTCACATCTCTGCTTATTAAAAACTTCTTTGTGGATGGGTTATATAATCTGTATCCTTTGGAATCTTCACAATATCCAAGGAAAATGCACTTCTCCCCCTTACTATCCAACTTCTTTCTCCACTTGTCTGGAATGTGTGCATATGCCACACATCCAAAAACTCTCATGTGGGTGACTCTTTGTTTTCTGCCACTCCACACTTCTTCTGGAACTTTGTTCATCACCTCTTTTGTGGGGCTTCTATTCAAAATATACACAGCACAATTTGCTGCTTCTGCCCAATACTCATTCGGCAAGTGTTTTGCCTTTAGCATGCTTCTCACCATTTCCATGATGGTTCAATTTTTCCGTTTAGCAACTCCATTCTGTTGTGGTGTGTACCTTTTGTTAAACTACTTGTGTATGCCATTCTCTCTGCAAAAACGCAGAAACTCCTTTGATATATATTCTCCTCCTCTATCGGTTCTGAGAACTTTAATGTACTGCCCACTCTGTTTTTCTACAAGAGCTTTAAAATGGCGAAATTTCTGAAAGACTTCACTCTTATATTTTAAGAAATAAACCCACACTTTTCTTGTGAAATCATCTATAAAGGTCAGCATGTAATTGCTGCCCGAAACTAATGCTGTCTGCATCGGCCCACATAAATCTGAGTGGATGATTTCTAAGGGTGCTTTCGTCCTTATGCTTTTCCCTGAAGGAAAGTTTTCTCTGTGTTGCTTTCCCAAGATGCAACCTTCACATAGGCTGTCAGGATTCTCAATCAATGGTAAACCTCTTACCATTCCTTTTCTGTGCAGCAAATTTAATCCTCCGAAATTGAGATGTCCAAATCTCAGGTGCCATAACCAATTTTCATCTTTCTCTTCCTTCTGAAAGGCTTCTTGTGTTACAGCTGCTATACTCTTCCCTTTTCCCTTCAAGTCAATATTGAACTTGAGAGGAAACATTCTATTGCTGGTCATTTGTATTTCAACAATGATTTTCTTGCTTGGAGGTATATCTTTTATTGTGCACACATCATCTTTGAAAATTACATTGTAACCTTTGTTTATGAGCTGCCCAACGCTCAAAAGATTACATTTCAATCCTGGAACATAATACACATCAGGGACAAATTTCTGCTCACCATTTCTGGCTCGAATACTAACTCTGCCTTTCCCTTTGACAGAGATCTTAGTATCAGTCCCTGTGGTCACTTCAGATTTTACTTCTTCATCTAGATTGGAAAACATTGCTCTGTTTCCAGTCATGTGATTACTACATCCTGAATCTAAGAACCATACATCATCTTCTCTATCTTGTGCTACATTACAACCTAACAGCACATTACTTGGGTTCTTTTCCTCTTTTGCTACATTAACATTCTGCTTATTTTTCATGTCATTTTGCTTCTTTCTACATTCATTGGAATAGTGCCCATATTTCTTGCAATAATGACATTGGACATTGGATTTGTCATACCTATGTCCATGAGCATGTTGGTGTTGATGTCCACCTTGCTGGCTGTTGCATTGGCCGTGGCTCTGACTCTGACTGTTGCTCCTTCCATGTGAATGTGAAGGGATGTTCCTTCCACCTCTATTTTGGCTTCTGCCTCTTCCTCTTCCTTTGCCTTGACCTCTTCCTCTTCCTGAAGGCATCTGGGTCTTGAAGGCGTGCTCAAGAGATGAATGCTCATCTCTGCTCAATCTCTGTTCATGAGTTATCAGTGAGGCATGTAGTTCATCCACTGTGAACTGTGAGAGATCTTTGGTCTCTTCTATGGTGGTAACAATAACATCAAACTTTGAGGGTAAGCTTCTCAAAATTTTCTCCACAATCATTCTTTCTTCAAGAGTTTCTCCATGGGATCTTATCTGATTTACAATCCCAATCACGTGTGTGAAAAATGTGTCTGCACTATCTGACTCTTTCATGCAAAGAGTTTCAAAATCCCTTCTCAGCAACTGAAGTTTTGCTGTCTTAACTTTCTCCATACCTTGATAGGTTACTTTCAGAGTTTCCCATGCCTCCTTGGATTTCTTTGCTGCTGCTATCCTTGGAAACACACTCTCACTTACTGCCTGATACAAATAGAAGAGGGCTTTAGAGTCCTTCTTTCTATTATTCTTCAATATATTCTTCTCTGCTTGAGTTAAGGCATTAAAAGCCTGCTCGTCAGCTGGTTCAACAAAACCATCTTCTACAAACTCCCATAAGTCTTGTGAGACAAACAAGGCTCTCATGGTAATGGCCCAATAATCATAGTTCTTTCCATTAAATTGTGGAAGCTGAACATTTCCAATGTTCATACCAGTACTTGGTCCATCCATTTCTTTTGAGCTGAATTCTAAACTTAAATAAACTATCTTTCCTTTTTTTTGAAAGAAAAAACTCCTTTAAAAAAAAAACAACAGCTCTGTTATCTTTGAGAAATACCTAAACTTTTGACTTCTGTTGAGCTTTCACATTGCTGGAGAAAACACTTCAACAAGTCTTCTTCTTCTTCAGCTTCTTTGAAACATTCAAAGAGCCTAACTGAACTCTGATACCAAGTTGGAATTTTGATTAATTCCAAACAACAGAAATGGAGAGAATAAAATCCCCTCTACAACACAGAGATATTAAAAACAAAAATTTGCTTGCAGACAGAGATGGGATGAAAATGCTTTCTATTTCATTAACAGAACTTAAAAAAAATTGTTACAAATTTCTTCCTCAACAGAGAGGGATACACAATACTGACTGCTACAGACGCAGTGCTCTAAAACAACTCTCTGTTCTATCAGAACAATACTCTCTGTCTCATAAACCCAACACTGCTGTGTTTTTCTTTTCTCTTCTGCACTGCTGTGCGAAAACTAAACTAATGATATTACATACATGGCTCTCGGGCCTTTTACACTATATATATATGTCGCGACAGAAAAAAAATACATAAAACACATATAAAACTTTAATACAAAGAAATAAAACGAAATACAAAGGAAAACCCTTTTCACAACATAAAACTTTAATATTGGCGCGACGTACGAGTGGGGACCACATCGCAGTCGGCTATTTTGCGATGTGCGATATGGCGGATCAAACAAAAAATGCGACCTGCGATGGTGCGATGTTGCGATCTAACAAACACGGTGGAACATTATTATAATATGTGATGTGCGATGTTGCGATGGTGCGATGATCGCACATCGCAACAATCAACGGAACTCTAGCTTGGGTGGAGGGTGATACTGTGACATTGCGATATTGCGATCGGGCGATGGCGCGACGATCACACATCACAAATAATCCACATCAACAAGACACTTGAAACTTATAAACTGCGATCTGCGATTTGCGTTTTGGCACTTAAGTGGCGGGGACCACTTGTCCGGCCTTTTCAATAATTGAAGTCTTTCTGCTATTTTAATCAATTTCTGGTTGTTGAGGGGTTTAAAGCCCGAAATGACTATCTTTAATAAAACTTCTCCTTCGTAGACTTGAACTACGGGAAATCTTCATTCTTTTGTGAAACGACTTCGCCCATACTTCAAAATTAATTCTCCTCTGTTGTTCATGGCTGTAGCCCATCAATTATTAAATTCTTCCTTACGGATTTTCTCCATTCCTCTTAACTGCGTGTTGCTGTCCACTCAATCTTTGCTGCTGCTGCCTCTGTACTCTTTTTCTTCTGCTCAAAGGCACGGCAGATGACTTTAATATTTCAACAAAGCCGTCTAACTCGGCCTATGATGAAATCCATTGTAGCTTGTGATACAGTACATCGTTGAGTAGATAGACGGAGAATTCGTTGTATCTATGGCTATAAATGAGAAGAATGTGTCCAGTTTGGGTTTCATCAGATCATTTTCTTTTTCTTTATAGCCATCTTGTCAGATTAAGATTTATTTTTTTCTCTCTGCGGATAAACTGATACATATGAAACACATAATCTGACACATATTAAGAAGGATTTATCATGGCAGACTGGATGATCAGCAGGGAGAAACATTTACTTACAAGACAGAGAGGATTTACGTAAGGTGGTGGAGATGCTTGCTGTAAAGGAACAAGTTGGTCGCACACTCTTAATTCATTATTGTTGGGATTTTGCGATTTTACAGGATAAAATTGCCCAAGGAGGAATTGAGTGGTTATTTTCACAAGTGGGTGTTGTGCTTACAACGGCATCAACAAACTCTCTAGTTACCAGTTTCTGTGATTTGTGTGCAGAGGAGGGGGACACCACAACGATGGATTGTGGTCACACTTTTTGTAATGTCTACGAGACACGTCACTTTTAGAAAGTAAAGAATCTGAATCCAGTGTGAGTGGCTATAGATGGCTAAGAGATACACAACAAAGGATTTTGAGATCAATATGTGCCCTGTCTTATTATTATCCTTTTGCATTTCACATTTTTGAAGATGACAAACTGAGGGAAAAACTGACAGAAACAAAAAAAACATTGAAACAGGAACTCTTTGAAGATCATCAACATCAACTAGAGGCAACAGTAGACAGGCTTTCAAAGACGATTGATGGTGATGAACAATTTCTTATCACCAACTAGAAATTTTTTTTATTGAACCGAGTGTCGTCATTCAAAAAGGTGTGGAAATATGTCCTTTAAAAATTTCAAGATGTCGTTAAAAAAACAAAGAAAAACAAACAAAAAACATATGCGCTCAACGATTCGAAACCGAAGGGTATAGTTATTACTTCTAGTCGTGTCCCCTCTTATAGTAAAATTTTCGTCAATTTGATGATTGTTTTGGTTCCCGCGCATCAACACAATCGCCCAATAATCGAACCAAATTTCTATGTTTCACGTGAGAGAGACCATCGTTCAGAAAGTGCTTTATTCTATTTATTTTCTTAATTAAGATAAATATTTTCTGATTTAAATTACAACCATAAAATCTTAAATTTAGACCCATCTTGCGCTCAGAACACTTTTTATAAATGGGCAAAGAGTTGAACAATGTACCCATCTTGTGCTCAGAACACTTTTTATAAATGGGCAGAGAGTTGAACAATTTACATAGTACAGAACATGAAAAAAATTGACCATCTTTAATGTAAGTTCGATTGAGTTTATTCTAAGATAATAATAATACCAGTAAAAAACTATTATATTCTATCAAGTTTCGAAATTTCAATATTGAATTCTAATTAGAGCTAAGGATGAACATGAATCTATTCACCTGGAACTTTAGTTGCATCTCATGGAAAATAATATTATTTTTTTCGATTTTTGTTAATCATAATTGGCTTGGTGATTAAATAAGAGTTAAGAATATGAATTTAAATGGAATAATTTTGATTTATTATATCTTAATTTTCTTTCTTAAAATTTAATTTATTAGAATATTAAGTTTGAACTATAAAATGTATATAATTCAAGTTTTATTAAAAACATTGACTATTTAAATATTTTTAAATATATTTTAAATAATAAAAAAATATAATTGGGCCATAAATTATATAAGTAAATTGATTAAAACATAAAATAAAATGTGGCTTTGGAGTATGTACAAATTGTTTCTATTTCTTTAAAAGTTAAATTCTTTTAGACATAAAAAGTAAATAGATTAATCTCTAAGACTTATTTCAAGTGGAGTGATCTTTCTTGAATGAAGTAATGAATTAGACTAATTAGCACATAGCAACCAATAATAATGGTCCTCACCATTGATTTAACAAACAAATTATAATAGATTTTCCTACTATATAAATAATAATAATAATAAAATAATTTAATTAAATCATTATAAAAAATAAAATAATTTAATTAATCCATACATTTTAAGTTTCTGCATCATATCAATATTTGTATATTATTTAATTGGAAATTTTATTTCACTGAAAAATATCATATAACAATTTACTAGATTTGTGTAGTATAAACCTAAATGCCTAGTCGAAAAATCCTTTCCCACAGAGTGAGAAAAATTTCCATTGTACATATTGGTAAGCAAAACAACTACCGACCAACTAGTTAAAATTTTGCAAATCTGGTCCACCAATACCGCAATTTTTCCATTTCACACGATAGTCAATGGAGAGTTAGATGTATAAACATCACCCAGCTTCTTCGAATGTATACATCAAATATTTAGAAGTTCTGTACCACAAAATCCCAATCCATTAGGAAATTCCGAAGGTTGTTCTTGAGCCACGACTCTGTTGTTATAGAAATTTTCTGGACATATTTTCCACATGAATATGGAGAAAACATCACCGAGCTTTTTCGAATGTATACATAAAATATTTAAAGGTTCTGTACCACAAAATCCCAATCCATCAATAAATTCCGAAGGCCATGCTTGAGCTACGACTCTGTTGTTATAGAAATTTTCTGGACATCTTTTCCACATGAAGATGGAGATAAGCACGAACATTCTGCAATAACTATTTCTCCAGCTCTCCTTTGCTTTCTCCTTCAAACATAAGAAGAAATTGCGTGAACCTAGGTCCTTAATTTTATCAGTTGGATTTAAACCTATAATCAAAGTCTAATTAATACATAGTCAAAAGTGGCAAACAATATTCAGTTAGTTCATTCAAACAGATTGGGATGATAATTAGTGGGTTATCTAAATCAGTTGAACCATCAGTTGATCACAAGTTTAAATGTAGTTAAATTTCGAATATTAGAAAATACAGGGGATCAAAGTTTAAAGTTCTTGAAATTTTTTTGTATTACAGGTTTAAATGCATTTAAATTCTGAACATTAGAAAAATACAGTGGATCAAAGTTTAAATTTCTTGAAAATATTTTGTATCAGTTTATATGTAGTTAAATTCCGAATATTAGAAAATACAGAAGATCAAAGTTTAAAGTTCTTGAAAATATTTTGTATCATGGGTTTAAATGCAGGTAAATTCTGAACATTAGAAAATACAGAGGACCAAAGTTTAAAGTTCTTGAAAATATTTTGTATCACGGGTTTAAATGCAGTTAAATTCCAAATATTAGAAAATAGGGGATCAAAGTTTAAAGTTCTTGAAAATATGTTGTATCACAGGTTTAAATGCAGTTAAGTTACGAACATTAGAAAATACAGGGGATAAAATTTTAAAGTTCTTGAAAACACTCTGTACCACAGGTTTAAATTCAGTTAAATTCCAAACATCAGAAAATATAGGGGATCAAAGTTTAGAATTCTTGAAAATATATTGTAAAAAAATGTAATGCAGTTTTACAAAGAAAAAAAAAATCAAGTACTAACAGATCAAAGTACTTACAGTACTTACAGTCGATGTTGAATTGTGAGTAATGGAGGCCAAAGGATGTTGGATCACCGCTGAGAAGTGGCTTATGCCCTTCCTTTGCATAAAGAACCAAGGCTGATTTAATCACATCCTCCATTGTTGCATCTTTGGAGGGTAATAAACGCAGAGGACCAATGTCTACGCAACTCTGACGCTAACCAGTAACTTATTAGCGCTTAATTCCTCTAGTGGAGGATTCATCTTCTTTCTTTTCATTAAAACATGGCTACCATGGCCTGGGTATTATTAATATATGTATTAGACGTTGTATATCATATGGAGAGGAAGAGAGATTTGTAGAGGTTAAAGAGTTAGTTATGTAGTTAGGTTGAAGGAAGTTTTATATGAATGGCCTAAAACATTTCAATCATGTAACATTTTATTTGATGGTACAAAAAGGTACACTGTGGCAGTTAGGAGAGTTGTTTTCAAATAAAGATGCCTTATGGTGTAATTATGGGTGCCTCATTTAAAAAAATTCCTTATTGGTGTAATTATAACAAATTTTATTACTTGAAAAAAATATATATGTAAATATAATTAATTAAAACTTGTCATTATCCAAGGGGCTTAGAATAGAGGGTGTTGGAATGTACTTTTAATGGGAAAAAACCCACTCATGTTAAGAGTTAGTGTGGCTCAGACCATATGCCATCTCTGGGTGATTTTGAGAGCTTAGATGCCCTTGGGTTGTGTTTTCTCAAGCCACGGGTCAAGCCTAAAGTAATATTTAGAAAACTCAAACGTCTTCACAAAAAAAAAAAAATCCCGTCATTAAAAAACTTCATATTAAATATAAACTTAATTATTTTTATGGTTAAAATTTTTTAAATTAAAACTAACATATTAATGAATTTATAATATTTTTATGATTATTTTCAAATTTTTATTCAAAATTAGTTTTTTAGATTATATAATTAATATTTTTCTTCCCTCTTCTAAATATTATATATTGTTATACAATTTCTATGTTTTTAAGTTTATGTTAGTCTTAAAATGACTAGTACAATGCTCTTGAATATATATCAACAATTTCAACTTAAAATATTTCATTGAATATTTATTTCATCAAAATTTATTTATAACAAATAGAATGATAAAATTGAAAATAAAAAGTAATAAAATATTAATTATTGTGATCATTTAATTTTTTATATTTATACTTCTTAATAAAAATGGTTGAAAAAGTTTTATATTTTAATATAATTATATTTTAAAAACTAAAACTGTTGAGATATCTTTCTTATTATTATTTATTTTAGTTATGAGTTTCATTGTTTACCATAATTATTTTTGACTTTGTGGAAAAATATTAATAATTGAAATTTAATTATTTACCACTAATAATATTAATTTAATTATTATTATTTATTATTATTATTTTATTTATTTGTTTATTTATTTAATAGTAATTTTTGTTATATTATTATTATTTATAATTTTAAGTTTTCACTTTTATATATTTATTTATTTTTTATATCTATAGAGCTATTTTAAATTCATTTTGAATATTTTATTTTTATTTTTTTTCTTTTCTATTTTTATTCTTAAATTTTTTTATTATTTAGTTATTCATAATTTTGGTCTTGTCCTTTTTAAAGTTTGACCATGCTTAATAGTTAATTTTATTCTTATTTTAATCTAAATATTTTACTCAATATAAATCTAAATATGTAACTTGATATTTGACCAAGACTTAATAATTTATTTAATCCTTATTTATTTATATTCTAATGCAAATATTAAAATTTATACATTAAAATATTATTTCATGAGACATTTAAATCCAATTAAATTAATTTAATTTTTATTTTTGACTCAATTAAAATTTATATATTTGACTTAAGTCAATTTTTGTTGAAATTCAACAAGAAAATGCACCACATACTAGTGTGGAATTCAAGGTCACATATGAGTGAGGAATTAGTGACACACTAGTGCTAATGTGGGCTACCAATTTTTAAATAAATTGGAAAATAAATTGTAATATTATCTCATAACAACTTGTAATAGTTAACTAAGTGTGATAGACTTAGTTAGCTGAAGAATTTCGAGTTGAGGGTCAAATAATTGGCATGTAGAGTGATCCCATTATTTACAGGGGCTAGTTGCAGTTGTAGCACTAGTGTGGTGTGAGTGCAATCAATTGAGTTAAAATTAGTTTAACTAGTTCTAACTGATTGATGAGATAGTAGAAGATCAAGTGAATTAAAATAGATTTAATTCACAAGTAGTTATCTAACAAGTAACTGATGATTCATTATTAATAGTTTCATGCATGTCAATTCTGATGATGACCTAGTTGAGACAAAGGTTAAAGGCAAGTAAAATATCAGTTGTATTTTTAGCGAACTGCCCAGGTGCAGTTATAAAGCTGCATGAGGCCTATGATGGATTGTGCAGTCAAGGAAGGTTGGAATTCCTATTCAATAGGAATTATTTTACCTAATTATTGTCTGAACAAGGCAGGCTGAAGGTTGGAAGGAAATTGGCTATTTATTGGTATAAATTTGCGTAGATCAATGTGAGACAATTGGTAGAGTGTATGAGGTTGTGGTGAGCACACATGAATTATATTGTTTCCTAATTCCTTAGTTGATTATACAATAAATATGGAGGGGTTTTGAGCAGTTGCTTTCCCGAGGAAAATATTGTGTTGTGCAATTGATTTACATCTTTCCCTTACTTGCATGCAATCGAGTGATCATGATTTATATTCCACAAATATTGTAGAAGGATTCAATATCTTGTTTTAGTACATTGCATGATCATATTTAATCCATTGGTGTAATTTATACATGTATCAAAGTTGTGTTAGATAATTTGTACATGGTATCACAACCGTGTTAGAGATTTTCTACAATTTCAACATTCTAATAATTATTTTTTAAAACTAGTTGTTTTATATCTTTAAAAATATTAAAGGCCTCTATTGTCCAAAACACATCAAAAAAAAGTTTCCTATGTGATTTTTACCCAACTATATCTCAAAATTCATAATATGAAATAAAGAAGCCTAAAAGCATAAACTAAAAATGTTATTATTTCAATATAGTGAAATATTTGTAGTTATAATTTTTTCAATAATTTTATTTAGCTTAGTATTTTAATTATTTTTTTAATCAAATTTTTTTATGTTATTATAGTGATAAATAAAATTAATGTTTACTAAAGTTAAAAATATTTTATCGAGAATAGTATTGTTATATTGTGTGATATTTTTTACTAGACCGAGCAAGAGAAACGTTGCAACCTCTACTACCCAGGGTTTTTCTCTTATTTGAACCCCATCCTTTAGCGCAGTGGTCATCGGCAAAGGGAAGGAGCTTGAAGCCTCCTTATTTAATGTAACGTCTATGGTGGATTGTCTTAGAAACCTTATGATTTGAACTTGAAATTTTAAATCTAAATTATATTTTTTGTTTGATTATCTAGAAAAAATGTTTATATATATATATATATATATATATATATATATATATATATATATATATATATATATATATATATATATATATATATATATATATATATATATATATATATAATAAAAATTTTATGACAATAAAAGTAAATATCTTTGAGAATATTAAAAATTCCATTAAAAGAGTTAAAATTCCCCTTCAATCAAGAGGACAATTAAAATTTTGTTATGTCCTAAGAAAGAGAAATAACAAAAAGAGGAGGTTCCTCATTTTATCCCATTTTCTCTATAGAAAAAGGAGAAAATGAGAGCACCACGAGGTATTTCAAGAGAAATGTCGTTACTTTGGGAAGAAAATGTTAATTTATGAGAGATAAATAATTAAGTAATGGCTCGAGATAAATTTTATTATCCTGGTACTTCTGATTGGGTTACTGTGGATGAAAAATACAAAGATCACCAATGAGAGATATAGACTAGTGAAAATCCTTTAAGAGTAGAGTACTTCTCAAGGATACAGATTGTTAGGTAAATTGTCTTGAGTTTAGAGTCTAGGTTAACCAAGTTAAAGAGTGATAGTTTTGGTGCACATGGTATTGTGCACCTATGGTTGAACCCTGAAAAGCGAACAAATTGATGATATGAATAACTGCGAGACAAGGCCTAAGCACAAGGTTTAACGAAACCCATACGAGCTTCGTGTACAAACATGTGATCTACATCGGTGATAGGTACATAGTGACCCTACTAAGCAATAGATGATCTTGAACTCTTCCCTAGTTTCACTGAACAAAGAAATGCTAGTTTACAATGAAAACATATTGTAATATATTGTAGTAATGGAAAACTTGCTACCTTATAAGATCAATATGTTGGCATCACACTATGAAGTTTGGGTGGATTATATTTAGGACATCATAAATTAGATCTAAATAAAAAATCCAATCAAATTGTAACAACTATTATCTTCATTTCTAAGGATTTGAAAACATTTCCTAATTATATTTGTAAATCAAGAGAATTTGAAGAGTTTTAACTAACCTTAGATAGTTCGAGAGAAGAACAAGGTAGTTACATGCAAAACTCTTTGTAGGAAGGGTTCCGAAATTTTCATTAGACGAAATTTTAGCCTAAAAGTGGCCTCCTAAGAAAAAATAAAGAAATTATAGTTAAAATAATAAAATAAGGGTTATGAATTTTGGAGGGAAAATAAAAAACTAATTTTTTAATTGTATTTTTTTATTTTCTCCTATATTTTTACTCAAATTTCAAATGTAGACACTCGTTGGATGTGGAATTAAATTGGGCATCCAACGAGTACCCATTATGAATACTTTTGAGAAGTCCCACCTTGATAAAAATTGCAGATACATTAAAAAAGCACATTCAACATATTTTTTTAATGTATATGCAATTTTTATCAATGTGGGTCTTCTCAGAAGTATGCATAATAGGTACTCATTGGATGAAAAATTAAATTTTGCATCCAACGAGTGTCTACACTTGAAATTCGAGTAAACCTATAAGGATATAAGCAAAAAATATTATTAAAAGAAATGGTTTCTTCTCTTTTCCCTCCAAACTATTTACATGTATCTCTTTTTAAGTTAAAGAAATTTGATTGGTTTACATATTATGTCATGGAAATTACGTGAAAAATTCATGGGCACTTTTAGAATGAAATTTCCTTTAAGGGAAATTCTTAATTTTCCTATAGAGCAGAGCTAGGGGGTTAGTAATTCTATATTCACTTCTATAATATTAAGAAGCCTTGAAGGCCATTTCTAAAGCCATATTTCCACATGCATTGTATATTTTTTCTATTCTATTCTTGAGCACGTTCACTCATATAGGTCACAGACTAATATGTTGAATAGATAGTCTCTTCTAACATGTTTATTTTTTTATTTTTTGCATCTTTCATTAATAATCACTTACTGTATCAAAGGAATGACTACTTTATATTTCTTCCAGTAAGTTAAGCAATTTTTTTGTCCTAGATATCAATGAGTTGGTTCCTTGACCATGTATTTGTGTGTTTATTGGCTCATTTCTTCCTAATTATTATCTATCCCTCAGTAGTTATCTAGCTTAGATTAGTTTAATTTTTCACATATATAGTTTTAGTTAAAATGTTACATTCCCCATACTGTGACAATCACCCATATCTCACAACATTCTTAAAATAAACATGGTTTCCATGACAAAATTTGGATGGGTCTCTTACTCCAAATGGTGTGAGGTCTAATTGGGACTTAATACTAGAGAGAAACCCTTAAATATTTCCGGATCATTTATTCCTATCAAGAGTTAAACTAGTGGTAGGAGGACCCCAAAGTGCATGGCTAATGGAATTCCTTACTCTCACTAAGTAAACATTCATGGAAAAAAAAACACTACCCAATAACACGACACCCTGCTTACGCACACTTAGCATACTGAGAGAAAAATAAGCTATAAATATTTTTTAAATGAACTTGAAAATGCATAACGTTCACAAATAGATTTGTATTTGATCTCTCTTACAAAAATAAAAGGCCTTAGGCGTACTACTCGAGCTTATGCTAAACAAATCAGGAGACTTCATGTAACTTCCCATCTCCCTAGAAAAGAGGAAACCATAAGACTAGTCAACAAAGATGATGTCCTTCTTGAATCTATTGAAGATTTGATTTAGCATGTTATTGAAAGCATCCTTCATACTTTTGACTAGATAACTCTGACCCCTTCTAGTTCTCCTTCCTCTACTCAAGAATTATTTAATACTAATGATGACACGAATCACATCAACCATCTTGGTTCCTTTATAGAGTCAAGAGATGAATCAGGCATACATAGCAATTATAATAGCAAGTCAATCAATGGATTTTAGAGGGATCTCTCAATCAATAAATTATTAAAGATTTTAAGTAAAAATGGTATTAAAAATATAAAAAAATATAAATTAAATTTAAATAAAAATCAACAAATAGTAAAAAAGAAAGACCAAAATAAACATTTTACTTTGTACTTATCATATATACTAACGAATTAATAAATTAAAATTAAAATTTAATAAAAAATAGAAAATTGTGAAAAATAACAAAATTTATCAATTCATATAATAATAAATATATATTTATGTGTTGATAATTAATGAATATATAAAAAAAGGAAAAACAAAATGAATAAATTTCAATAAAAAAAATTCTATGATAAGTTTACAATCTATATGTATATAAATAATAATTAAAAATAAGAAATGAAATATATATATATATATATATATATATATATATATGAAAAGAAACAAAGAAAGGAATACATAGCCTAAGAAAAGTAAAAGGAAAAAAACCAAAAAAAGATCCCTAGAAAAATAGGGTTGGGTCTAACCAGTGTTAATTTTTCATTCTTAATTTTAATAGTGTCCCTAAATATAAATTTTTAAATTTATATTATTATTTAATTTTATTAAAATATTAAAATTTTATTTTCTATATGAAATTTTATAAAATTAATATACAATTTTCTAATTATATGATTTAAAATTTTTTTGTTAAAATAAAATCAAAATTAATTTATTTAAATGTTGAATGTTACAAGGTATGAAGTCTTTTGAGGCTTAAACATTTTGGAGTGTCAAAATGAAATAAATGTTTACAATTAGAAAATTTTGATTTTCCATTTTCAATTTTAATGACCTTCCTAAATATAAATTTATAAATTTATATTATTATTTATTTTTATTAAAATATTAAAACTGTATTTTATATATGAAAATTTATAAAATTAATATACAATTTTTTAGTTATATGATTTAAAAAAAAATATTATTACAGTAAAATTAAAATAAGTGGCTTTTAATCATGAATACATTATGTGTTACAAGGTATCAAGTATTTTGAGGCTTAAACATTTTGGAGTGTAAAAATGAAATAAAGATTTACAATTAGAGAAATTTGATTTTTTCAAAGCTTGATAAATTATAAGTTGGCTTTATAATCAATGTAGGTCCATTTTAACCTCCATATGTTGATGCAGGAGCATCAACCCACCTAAGCCAAATTGCAAATTAATTTAATTTAATTTATTAGCTTAAGCAGTTTTTGAGCGATACGGAAGATCTTAAAATAGATCGGATCTCCAAAAGTTGTGATCCTTAAACTGTATTGAGAAATATATATATGGCAAGTGTGAGTGCGTAGAGAGTGGCCAGATGGAATGTAATATCTAGGGTGAGGAGGCGACCTGGCTCAGATAAATGTATTATAATTCGAATTCGAAGTTTATATAAATTTAGTGTTTATTATTATGAATTTTCTGTTGTTGTATTTCTGGCATTTGATGTAATTTTCGTAGGTTTCTGTGCGGCCCTAGTCTGCGTAATTGGCATAGCTGTATGCTGTTGCCTACCATGTATTATTGCCATTTTGTATGCCGTAGCAGATCAGAGAAGGACATCTGAGGCGGATATTGGCATTCTTGCGATAGTCGTTGGATTGAAACAGCGGATTAGATGACGGATTTGACAGGTAGAGAAATAGAGCATCAGTTTTTGTGCACTAGAGAATCAGCTAGTGAACGGGCTCTTGCCCTGCGATAGGATTCACTCTCTCTGAGAAGAGTTAGCTCGCAGAAACATACGAAACCTAAAAGTGTAGTCCGTGCTCGAATTTGATCGTTTCGTTCTGTGTTGTTGGCCGCCCTCGAATTTAAATAAAGAAGAAAATATGTCTGACGAGGACAACCATTTCGAGTCCAAGGCCGATGCGGGGACGTCCAAAACCTTTCCCCAGCAGGCGGGCACCATTCGTAAAAATGGGTATATCGTCATTAAGGTCAGACCCTGCAAGGTGGTTGAAGTATCCACTTCAAAAACTGGAAAGCATGGGCATGCTAAATGCCATTTTGTTGCAATTGATATTTTTACTGGGAAAAAACTCGAAGATATTGTCCCATCTTCACACAACTGTGACGTCCCACATGTGACTCGCACTGATTTTCAATTGATTGACATATCCGAGGACGGATTTGTGAGTCTGCTCTCTGACAATGGAGACACTAAGGATGATCTCAGGCTTCCTTCTGATGATCAAATACTTACCAGATCAAAGAGGGCTACGAACTAAGGCTACATGTTCGCTGTGTAAATACAATATGATAGCGAGTTAATATGAGGTGCATTAGGAAGGATTTGTAATGAATTATTTTGTTAAAATCATGGACTCATAATTCACAGATCTACGAATTGGAAAAATGCGGCTTTGTTGCATCATATATATATAGAATAAAATCTCTTGAAGTTTTATATATATATATAATTCTTCTATGCTCATTATGGAGTTTACATATATATATGTTGAACATAAAAGCAATTGTACATCTATTTTATTTTGAACAACATACTAATAAAATGTTCACTTATACAATTCTTTCAAATATTTCAATTTTATATTATTTAAATTATATTTTTGAATCTATTTATAAATTCCACACCTTGAGAATCTCTTTAGTTTCACTTATTATGTAGAACACACAACTTATTTTTTTACAAAACTTAGAATAGTCAAACTATACAAAATGTTCTAACCACAAGTTTTTGTTTTATTTTCAATTGCTTTGTATATTAAAGACATAGTTGATATTGAAATATTTTACTACACAATGCTATTGAATGTTTTAGTTTGTAGACCTTGCCATAATATAGTTGTGTCAAGGTGGTTACTTTGTCTCACAAACAACGTATCTCATACACCAATTTGGTGTCTCCCTTAGACGTAACCTTAAAATAGAATTATTATTAATATATTATATATATAATTCTCTTGTAGTGAAAGGACCCAATGGTTAGCACCATGAAATGTTATGCTCTCCACTCACCATATATATAGAGATTTCATTTATACTTATGTTATCCACATTAAAATATTTGTTGTTATTAATATATTTTTTAATACATGTATTAAAATATTTTACATATTAAATATTTTATTTATAATTCACATTAAATTTATTTTCTTATTAATATTTTTTAAATGCCACTTCTTAGCTTTATAATGTATCACACATTTTCTTTTTACAAAATTAATTGAAATGTTTTACTTTCAATTTCAATTATATATATAGTAGGTATTGACTTTTTTACATTTTGTAAATGTACATTATTTAAATGCTTTTCAGATTTTTCATTTTAGTCTTTATAATGTACCACATTGAATAATTCTTAACCCATCAACCCAGTATTTATGAATATGATTCAATTAAAAAAACATTTTTTTTAAAGTTTATTAATAATTTTTAATATCTATTTTTATTTTAATTGTATTGAAAAAATTATCATTCTATGACGCTTGTCTCTTGATCTCAAGAGCTTTGTCATTTTCACCTTGGCTAAGTTAAACATGCATGCGTTATAATAAATTATTGAAAGATTTTTAGTGTGGCTTCTCATTATATTGTTGATTGTGTTGAGAGGCACAATTTACAGCCCAGTATGACCCGATGTCGAGTATGTCACGTTCTTAAAAAATAATAAATTTTACTTTTTCTAATATCGACCAAAGCATTAACCTAATCTTGAATTTTATATAACTTGAATATTTAGATTATATATATATATATATATATATATATATATATATATATATATATATATATATATATATATATATATATATATATATCAACTTATTAATGAATTGATATTAACTATTAAAATACAACTATGTATTATTTATATAACTTGAATGGATAGTAAATTATTTAACCTATTTAATAATTTCTTTATTATATATGTGAATTTGAATGGATCATAAATTTACCTTTAACAAAAAAATTTACCACATTGAATTTCCAAATTAAGTAAAATTTTAAACATCTTTACTCTTTACTAAAGTCAATACCATTTCTTAAATCAAAGGAAAAGAGTTAGTTCAATACAAACAATCAAAATCCAAAATCTTTTAATATTTCTTTTGATTAAATATTTGTAAAATGAATCTTTAAAAAGAAACCGATATTCTATGGATAAATTAAAATATTTAAAGACATAAATATTTCTCCCTCAAAGTTGTAATATTTTAAAATTTAAATAAATAAAAATATAAATAAACATGAGGTATGATAAATAAATAAAACCTATTTTTATAGATAGTTGAGAGATATGGTAATATTTGCGTTGAGAGATGCAATCTACAGTTCAGTATGACCCCGATGTTGGGTATGTCACGTTCATAAAAAATAATAAATTTTACTTTTTCTAATGTCAGCCAAAGCATTAACCTAATCTTGAATTTTATATAACTTGAATATTTATATTATATATATATATATTTTGCTTATTAATGAGCTGAGATTAACTATTAAAATACAAATATGTATTATTTATATAATTTGAATGGATGGTAAATTATTTCACCCATTTAATAATTGCTTTATTATATATGTGAATTTGAATGGATCATAAATTTACCACATTCAATTTCCAAATTAAGTAAAATTTTAAACATCCTTACTCTTTACTAAAGTCAATACCATTTCCTAAATCAAAGGAAAAGAGTTAATTCAACACAAAAAATCACAATCGAAAATCTTTTAATATTTCTTTTAATTAAATATTTGTAAAATGAATCTTTAAAAAGAAACCCATATTCTATCGATAGACAAATTATTATTGATACCATGGGCTAAATACCATGGGCCAAATATCATATTTATAAAATAAGTATGGTAAATAAATAAGTATAAAAGAGGTATAAAGAGGTATGATAAATAAATAAATATAAAATAGGTATAAAGAGGTATGGTAAATAAATAAATATAAAGAGGTATAAAGAGGTAAGGTAAATAAATAACAATATATCAAATAGGATTATAAATAAAAATCTAATTATATAACAAGCCTATGAGCCAAATACCATAGGAAATAAACGAGGTATGGTAAATAAATAAAAATATAAATAAACGAGATGTATGGTAAGTAAATAAAATATCTTTTCATATTTACTCGATAATCTACTTTATATTTACGAATATTCATGTTCATTAGTTTACATAACTAAGAAGAAATAGAGAGAGGGAGAAGTGGATAGAGAGGGAGTGATAAGGGAGAGATGGAGAGAGAGTGTCTATGTTTAGGGGTGAGATAAAGAGACAAAGTAGGATGTATGGAAAGAAGGGGGAAGAGAAGAAGAGAGAAGGAGAGAGGGAGGGATATAGTAATGTAGTTGGAGAGAGAGAGGGGCAGAAAGAGAGAGAGAGAGAAAGGGAGATGAGGGAAGAGAGAGGATTAGAAAGAGAGAGAGGGAGAGAGAGAGAGAGAGATGGGGGAAGAGAGACGATTGGAGGGACAATAGAGAGGGAGATAGGAGAGAAAGGGAGAGAGAGGAAGGATGAGAAAAAGGAGGAGAGTGATGGGAGAAGAGAGAGTATTGGAGGGAAGAGAGAGAGAGAGAGAGAGAGAGAGATCAGGAAAGAGAGAGGGAGTTAGGAAAGAGAGAGAGAGAGGAAGGAAAAGAGAGAGGAGGAGAGAGGGATCGATAGAGAGATGGAGTTGGAGGGGGAGAGATGTAGGGAATAAGAAATATAGAGAGTGAGAAGTGGAGTGAGAGAAGGAGTGACAAGGGAGATACAGAGAGAGAGCGTGTATGTTTGGGGCTGAGATAAAGAGACAAATAAGGAGAGATGGAGAGAGGGGGGGAGAAGGAGATATAAGGAGAGAGGGAGGGATATAGTAACATAGTTGGTGGGTGAAGAGAGAGAGAGGGAGAGAGAGATGGGAGAGAAAGTGAAAGAGAGGAAGGAAGAGAGAGGATGTGAGAGGGTGGAGATAGGGAGGGACAGAGAGATGGACTTGGAGGGGGTGAGAGGGAGGTAAGAAGAAGGACATAGAGAGAGAAAGAGAGTGTGAGTGGTAAGGAAGATGGAGGGAGAGGGAGAGAGGACAAAAGGGCGAAAGAGAGATATTAGCAGGGGAGAGGGAGATAAGGGGAAGATAGAGATATAGATGGAAGGCGAAGAGAGGGAAGAAGAGAGAGATGGGGAGAGGGGGTGATTGAAAAAGAGATTGATATATATGGAGTGCAAGAGTGGGTGTGTTTAGTGGGGTGATATAGAGAGACAAAAAATAATAGATGGAGGGTGATATAGATATGGATGGAGGGTGGAGAGAGGGAGGAATATTTCTCGCACTAGATGGATTGATGTAAGTGGACATGGTGATTTCTAATCCTATTTGATTATTTGCACTAGATGCATCAATTTTAGTGTAGATATTTATTTCTAATGATATTTTATTACTTGCACTAGATGCATTTATTTCAGTGTAGATGTTGGTTTCTAGAGAGAGGGAGTGAGTGATAAGGAAGATGGAGAGAGAGGGAGAGAGGAAAAAAGGAGGAAAGAGAGATATTAGTGGGTGAGAGGGAGAGAAGGAGAAGATAGAGATATAGATGGAAGGTAAAGAGAGGGAAGAAGAGAGAGATGGGGAGAGGGAGTGATTGACAAAGAGAATGATATATTTGGAGTGCGAGGGCATGTGTGTTTAGGGGGGTGAGATAGAGAGACAAAAAACAAGAGATGGAGGGGGATATAGATATGGATGGAGGGTGGAGAGAGGGAAGAATATTTCTTGCACTAGATGGATTGATTTAATTGGAGATTGTGATTTATAATCCTATTTGATTACTTGCACTAGATGCATTGATTTCAGTGTAGGTGGTGATTTTTAATACTATTTGATTGTTTGCACTGGATGTGTTGATTTCAGTTTAGACATCGATTTATAATTATATTTTATTTTTCGCACTAGATTCATTGATTTCAAGGTAGATTATTTATAATCCTATTTGATTGTTTGCACTAAATGCATTTATTTCAGTGTAGATGGCGATTTCTAATCCTATTTGATTGCTTTGAGTAATGCATTGATTTCAGTGTAGATGTTGGTTTCTAATCTTATTTGATTGCTTGCATTAGGTGCATTGATTTAATTGTAGAATTTATTTTCTAATCTTATTTGATTGCTTGCACTACATGCATTGCTTTCAATGTATATGTTGATTTATCATTTGATATAATTGGATATATGATAGTACATTAATTTTAAAGTGTTTGGATTAACAATATACATTGATTTTAGTGTTTGGATCGACAATGTACATTGATTTTTTTGTTATAGTAATTTAACCTATTAATATTGGAGAGCAAGAGAGACAAGGTATCATGCTTACTACAACATCTTGAGCTAAAGATTTAAATGGTTTACGATTTAACTTTTCTTTTTCATATAATCGATATGAAAAGATAACAAAACTAACAAGGGTGGCAATAAGGATTGTAGAAGAAAATAGTTTGAGATTGATCACAATGAATACTATTTGTAACATGAGTACATTATTATTATTCACATTTTCTATCTTTCAACACTATTATCGTCACTTTGCATTCAAAAAAAAAAAATTTCATCATTTTTCATCATTATAGTTATTAAAAATATTTATCATCTCAACGAACTGAGGTAACTAAGAAATTTTAAAATTAAAATGACCAAGTTAATCTCAGAAATATTTAGCATATTTAAAATTATTATATTAATATTTGATATATTTACATATTATTGATAAAATTAATCATATCTTCGATAGATTTTCCTTGGAAGCACACGAATGAAACCAACGTAGATCCATCTTAAATCCGGATCTATCAAGTGCCAAGAGGGATCAAATCTCTCGAGGTGAAAACCTTACCTCCAGTTTTGCACTCAAAAAAGAGGTTTGCACCTCGAGAGATTTGATCCCTCTAGCGCTTGATAGATCCGGATTTAAGATGGATCTAGGCTGGTGATATGACAATGGCATCAAATCATTTGTCAAATCATGGAACACCTTCAACTTTATAACTTAATTCTAAAACCTTCGGAAACATAGATATTTTTTCCATGGTATTTGGTGTTCAGTAATATTCACCGGTGATCATATTTGGTGGTTTCCATTTTTTGAAAGATGAATTTTATTGGAAAATATTTATTTTTTTAATATATTTAAATTATGAAATTAAATAAGTTTAAGGGCATTTAGTGGTTTTCATTTTTTGAAAGATGAATTTTATTGGATTTTTTTTTTTTAATATTTAAATTATGAAATTAAATAAGTTTAAGGGGTTTTGGATAGATAGTAATTGAGTGTTTTGTAAGATATTTTTTTGATGTAAAATGATTAGTTCAATTTCTCTTTAAAATTAGAATATTATATTAAACATAATAAAGATATAATCATTGTTATTAAATATTTATGAAAAAAAATATGCAACTAAATATTTATGAGATAAGTTATAAAAATATTTATGAAATAGGTTATGAAAAAGGGCGACGTGAAACTAAATATTTATGGAGTAGGTAGCGTGCCTTCATTGTTTATGATGAACGCAAGGGTCACACACTTTTTAATTGATGTGATCAATATTACACTCTTAATAAAAATAATATACCACAACCCAAGAATTGGTTCATTTGGATTTTATATGAAGGCAAAAAGTTATTATAACTAAATAATAATTATTTTTTATTTGAATTAGGATAATTTTAAGTTTAATTTTTGAGTTTAAAATTTTTGTTCTAGTGGTAGGTTGTTAAATCATTTAAAGTTTGTATTTAATTTGGGCCACATCAACTTTTAATATGGTTGGATTTTTTTCTATGACATTTTGAATAAGTGAGCTTCACATTATAAAGTAGCTTAATAATACATCCCATCATTATAGAAATATATGACTTTTTCAATAATTTTAATTAATAGATATATATATTTTTTGATTTATTTTTGATTTATAGTTTTTTATTATATTAACATTTTTAAATAGTTTAAGTATATTTTAATTGCCAATCACCCTTTCATGAAGTAATATGTAAATTATGAGATTTGAAGTTCAAATTTCTGATAAACTTTAAAAAATAAAAAAATAAAAAATCCAAAGATAATGAAGACTTAATGGAATATTCCAATAATATTTTTAAAGATCTAAATTTAATATTATAGTAATATTGCATATATAAAAACTCATACTATAAACCTAGGACCAAGGCGTCTCGAGACCACTGGAAATTGGAAACTAGAGTTAGGATTCGAGATTCCAACGGGACACATATCCTTCCATTCACCATGGTACCCCATGAGATTTGAAATCAAATGGAAGGGATAAAATTGGAATGAGACAACAACCATGTTGTCCCATAGGGAGAATAATGTTCCAATAAAAATTATGTAGTGATGAATAATAGTCAATGTGAAAGGGATTTATTTGTATCTCAACTACCTTATACAATTAATCTCAAATTTTATGGAAATAATATTAATTTTATAAAAATAAAAAACAGAAAAAGGTTAATTTTAGTAATAAAAAAAATTAAAAAAAATTATAATAAAAGAAAATCTCTAATAATAAAATAATATATATTTATTTGAATTTTAAAGATTCCCCAATGGGGCTGAATGAGGAGTGTGAGGAAGGCCTTGGGGAGGGTGCCATCCACCCCACCATCTCCCTTAGTCATTAAGGCAGAGTGTCGTGGCATACATTCGCCATAGAACAATGCATGTGACATTTATAAAATCTACGACAATGGTTAAGTTCTCCTATGGGTTGATGGAGGTGCTAGAGTGGTATGTGGGTTTGAACACTTCATGGAAATAGGGTCCTCAGTTGTGTCCATGCAACTGATGCAGAGTGGTGGTATTTTTATTTTTGTTTAGTTTTCACATACTCGAGGGTGTTGCTAGGGGACAAGGAAGAACATAATTTTTGGGATATGGGTGTTCGTGACCCGTCTCCAGTTTCTTAGAGCGAGAGAGGTGATACCAGACACTACTCATGGTATATCAGTTGGGATCCTTGTATTAAAGCTCTTCCACACTTACATTTTCAAGCAAAATTTGGCTATTCAGAGCTTACAGTGCCTTCTTGTTCAATCCCTCGACAACTAAACTCCTCTCTAGTTTATGAAACCATTATCGGGGTATTTTTGAGCCTTCTCTCTGCTTAATTCTACTTAGTTGATGTCCTTATTGTTAATTTGGGCACTGGGGTCAACCCTCATTTGTAAATGATGAGTGTATGGTAGTTTCGAGTTCTATCTAGGCAATTAGGATATGTATGTTATAGTATTGCGGGTGTGTGATGAGAGAACAAAGCTAACTCTGTTTTTCTCAAGCACACTCTCGCAATCCTATTAATTATTCAATTGTTGTTATTTTCTGAATTTGGGAGGAATTGACCGCAATGAGTTTAATTCGGTCTCAGGGCTCTTTGTTGGTGTTTCTCGGTACGTTCTTGCTTTTGGCCTTACCATGGTTTAGGTGTCCCATCATTTAGTTTGTGGCCCTAGATTGGCTTCACAGAAAAAAAGTGGGAGGCATTCTTCTCATTGGGTTGTCTTTGGCTCTTAGGTTTCCATTTGGGGGGTTATATAATCCACCTATAGGGGGCAGAACACATTTATTTACCCATATGTTTTCTGGATGGGGCTAGTGGGTGTTTGTTACTCCATAGATGTGGTCTTGTGCACTGACTAGTCAAGCATATTTGGTGCGGTCTAGTTTCTGTCTAGGTTTTTATTGCTTTGAGAAACCAATAATGTGACACCAACATGTAAAAATTAGGGGGGGGGGCTAGCGAACAAGGTTTGTATGGCAGAATCAACATGGGGGATTTTGGCCAGGGATAGGCTATTGACCCCATGAACCAAGCAAATCCTTGAGACATTCACGAGGTTGATATTAGTCAAGAAATATTTGGCAGATAACTTGTTCATCTCACTAGGCTCATGGAACAACAGGGGTCAATGCCTCATTCATGATAAAATGGACTGCTTTGAAGGTAGAATGGCTCACATGGAGAAACACGTGCATTATGAATTCAGACCTCCACCATCACCAGGTTCTGGAATGGAGAATCTTGCTCTGGTAAATTCGTCTGATCCATAATGGTTTTTGGTGTATTTTGATCTTACAAGTCTTCTAGTGGTATGTTCCTATTTTATGCTCAACTAAGTTTTTATGGCACTTTATAATCCTTTTTAGTAATTATCTACTACTCAATAATTCTATTAAAAAGGAGACCAATAAAATTTTGGTATAAGCTACCAGAAATGATATAAATTATGACATAAATAAAAAACTTTGATACACCCAAAAAAAAAAAATATAATAACTAATAAAATAATTAAATTTATATTTTTTGAAATTGTTTTAATAAAACGATTTTTTTTTTTTTTAAATAAAATGAGCTTATATTTATATATATTTACAATATGCTTTAATTAATTATTAGTGGAAATACATTTTTAAAATTAAAAATAAACTTATATAATATTGACAAATTAAAATTGCAAATATTATATTCAAATTCAAACTAATGGGTATTAAAATATCTTAAAAATACATTTATTTTGAAACATGATTTTAAAACATAATGAGTATTGTAAAAGTTATATAAATAAACACTTATTTTGAGACATGTTTCTAGATATTTTGGGGAAACTTAATAGAAAGTAATTCAAAATTCAAAAGTAATAACAATAATGAATTTAAAATAAAAACGGCCAACACATGACTCTAAAACATTTTAAATCTTACCGACTTCTATAATTATACGATTATTATGACAGCGTTGTAAATCTTACCCACTTTAATAATTATAATAATAATATCGCATAACGTCCGATTATTATGACACGTTAAAGCACATCGTTCCCGCTTATAGAGTTTTGACTCTTTGAGCACGTTATTGCATGCGTTCCCACTTGTATTTTCATACTAAGGCCTATCTCGGTGTTTCTTATTTATTCTCTTGTTTGGTTCGTCAATGGATCTATACTCAGTAAAGCAAGAAGCAGGGCAGTAATGAGGGAGGTCATGAGATCGAACCCGAAGCTGTCAGTGCCCTACAGAAGCAGAAGCGTATTGAGGGAACAAGCCCTGGCTGCCTGGCGCTTCCAGCCCTCCGAGACGGCTAAACACCTCCCAGCGAGAAATGGAGATCGTAATGAGGATCTTGCAGGCCTCCCTGCGTGGATCTTCGAGGCCTCCCGGCGAGACATGGAGATCGTAACGAGGGCGCTGGTGAGGGAATTGAACTCCACACCACATGATTATGGACTCATACCGAGGACTTCGAATGAGAAGAATGCGGGACCTTCGTCGTCCACGTCCAGTTGCGACCCGGGCAGCCCTTGCCAGAGTGTCGTCGAAGCAAAAGGAAGTGCAAGCCTGCAAGTTTCGGATTCGATGGAGGCTCAATCTGAGGCTCCGGGGACTCGAACAAAGACGTTGTCAATATCGTGTAATAATCGGAGATCCATTGTGGGCCTCAACAATTTCATTGGCAAAAGGCGGTCGCGAAGGGGAAACAAGGGCGCTCCAATCACGATTATGAGAGCAGACCCCGCTGATTTTGAGGTAATGGCTCAGCAGATGATGGGTTTCCCCCTCGAAAACAACAGCAACAGCAAGGCCGATTCATCTCTGTTGAAGCCACAGCCAGATTTCACAGACTGATTAACGCTTTCGCTCAAAGGGATTCTCGATTTAATTAGTGATTCTTTGACCGACACAGGCACTGGTAGTCTTCAATTTTAAGTTGCAATATGTGGTTATGCACAACGGACGATCGAGAACATGAAGCTGTGCAGAAATTGTACTTCTTTAATTTGGATAGCAGAAGATCTTCTGTGAAGGATTTTTTAATTATTTTAAATAGTAATGATAATTTCTGGAAAAACGCTTGCCATTATTATACCAGAAGTAATTTTTCATAAGCTAGATATAATCTATTTCCAAAAACTTAATCCAAGAAGCTAGAAAAACAAATTGTTCACCCAGCCATTTGAAATGAGATATTTGACATATTCCACTAAAAAGATTTGTAGAATGAGATATTTGACATATTCCACTAAAAAGATTTCTAGAATAAGATATTTGACATATTCCACTAAAAAGATTTGTAGCAAGAGTTTTGTTTGGCAGTAAAATTCATTTGTATGCAAGTATTTAATATGAAAAGCTGAAAATCAATTTTCGAGACATGTGAATAGTGGAAATGCAGTGTTTTTCTTAGCCTGGAACTTTTCTTTATCAATTAGATTCGTGGCAGTTGGATTTCAAAGTTTGGGTGGCAATTGAATACGACGAATTTGTTAAAGTAAATTCGATTGCGTAGATTTTTTCAATTTCTTGTCTTCCCAAAACAAATGGCCGAATGCAACGAACAAACAACCACCCACATTTGACATTCAACTATGCTAATAAATTCGAAAGAAACCACAACTGAAACAGGTAAGAGGTTTATTATTTCCTTGGATCAATCTTCATAACTTCATCAATAACAAGTAAAACCGCTGCCTAACTAACTTAACCCTCGCAAAGGGGCTGCCATAACTAGGTTAACACTCTTAGCGGTAAAGACCACAAATATAATAAAGTATGCAACACAATATTCATAGCTATGAACTTATTATAGCTTATCATTAACCGCTCATCATTAACAGGGATTTGAGTCTACATCATTAAATTTAGAAAGGGAAGATAACAATTATTTCTCCTCGCTATTAGAATATAATTTCAATTAAAAAAACAATAAATATTTTTTTTTTTTTTTTAATTTTAATTTTAATTTTAATTTTATTTTTTTTTTTAATTTCAACATTTTTACTTTAAATATTAGTGTAATTTCAGTACATCCATATTAAGGCAGCTATAGTTTTATAATTAAATAAATTCAATAAAAATAATTATTTGAAAACTACAGCTAACATGACATAAATGGTGGATATATGTGGGTAATGTTTATAATGTGACACATTTATGTTATATTGGCAAGTTCTATAAAGTAAGGTAGTTAATTTTGTGTTTGCCATGTTGACAAATACAAGTGGATTTATTTATGTGAATTGCTGCCATAAACATAAAAAAAAATACAAATATTTATATTATGAATATGTAAATTACAACTAAACTCACAAATATTTATTTTATAATATTTATTTGTATGTCATGTTTACATGTAAAACTGAAATTTATTTATGTAAATTTGCACCATAAATACAACAAATTCAAAGTAATTGTTTTCTAAATATTTTATTTCAATTTTTTTTTTTTTTTAATATTATTTTTATGGGCAAATAAATACACAAAACCATAATACATAATTAAACAACGTAAACTATAAAACTGTAACACATGTTTAAAAAATGGCAGTTCACAAAAAACTTAAAATTTCAAAAGAAAAATGAAAACACAAATTTACAAATAAAAACAAGAGTTAAAACGATAAAAAAACAAAAAAAAACAAAAGTTAAAAATAATAATAAGTAAATAAAAATATATATTGAAAAATAATATAAAATTAAAAATAAAAAAGAAAATAATAAATCAAATATACAAAAGTATATAAAAAACCCAAAAAAAATCAAACATTAAAATAGAAAAAAACAATAAACAAATTAACATGTAAAGATTAAAAAATAAATAAAAAAATAAAAAATAAATAAAAATATAAAAATATAAAAAAATAATTAAACAAATATAATTAAAATAAAAAAAATAACACAAATATAATTAAAATAAAAAAATGGTTTAATAAAACATTTAAAAAATAAAAATAAAACCTAAAAAAAATTAAAATTAAAAAAAAATTAATAGCAATAATATCAAAAAATAAAAATATTTGTGGCCCTCGAGCCTTTGGGCATGCCCAAATCGAGCTTCCGTGAGATTTCCTCTGCTGAAATATATCTCATTCTGGTAGCATGATCAATAAAATAATTAATCTTGCAATCAAAATATTATATCCTTATGGCATGAAACCCCTGTCATCTCCCTAAACTATTTCAAATGTCAAGCCTTCTTAGCAGGGGTATCGTTGCAAGTGTTAGCGCTTTAAAGATCATATAGGCTTTAAAACTGATTACTTTAGCGGCTCTATATAGCTAATAGGACGTCGGTTCAGTGTTGAGTTTAACAGAGTATGAGGCCTTCGCTACCAAGGTTTCATTTTCGCTTGGGTTTCCCAACACATATGTCATGTCGAAAAAAGGATATGGTTGAGTGCTTTATTCGGAGCTATGGTAGAACTAATGCCCTTAGACCTCATTAATAAAAAGGCCAACATCTGAGCAATATTGTTCCCATCATTTTCTCTCTTGGTACAGTGATGTGGGTCCAATTAGCTATGTTTGGATTTTTTTTCGTGGCTTGGTTTTATATACAACTTTCTTCTCGCCTGGCATGGGACCTATCACACCCTAGAGTTGATTCCACCGCTTGAGGCATCATGAGGCACCAGCTAGACTACTACACTTATCTTTTTCTTCATCTTCTAGACTATGCCTAACAAATTTTTGAACTTCGTCCATTATTTAGTTATGTGTGTAAAACATAACAAACAACACAAATGAAATCATAAATGATACCATCAACAAAAATTATCAAAGTAATTATTTTATTATGGGTTTTCAAATTTTTGTTACATATTTTATAATAGAGGGATAATTCAAAACGAATTTGGCCTCTCTAAATTTATGCATAAATTGGGTCATGGTATTCTCAGAATAGGTTCTCGCTAGCCCTACCAGGTGGCCCGAGGGCGACCGCCATGGGTCGGCGGAGCTAGCCTTCGGCTAGCCCCATCGGGTGGCCGCCACAAGCTGACAGAACTATCCAAGCTATGCTAGCGCACGACGACTGCCCTCGGTAACTCAACTTTTATTTTTTATTTATTTAAATTTTTAAATTTTAAATTTTAAATTTTTATGATTTTGTTTTTACTTTTTTTAATATTTAATTTTTAATTTTTTAATATATATATATATATATATATATATATCTTCTATGGGATCTCAATAGCATAGGAGACCATAGACTTCCTAAGCTAGCTTTAAATTTTACTCAAAATCACCTAAGGCTTAACGAGGTTGGTATAAAGACACCAGGGCCTGGTTAAACCATTGTGAGATTGACAAGAATTTTGCTTTGCTAAACATCAATAACATTAAAAAAATTGTTACTTCTAAATTCAAAGAAAAAATGTGGTGCAAGAAAGATCTAGCAGCTAAAAGAAAATTAAGGTATTATAAGGAGGTCATCAACCCCACCTTAGAAGATCAAAAGTATCTCTCTGTTTTAACTAGCTCAAAGAAGAAATTTAATATAGCCAAGATTAGAATGAACTCTCATGAGCTCCATAGTGAAACAGGTCATTGGACCATGGATGGAAAGGATCTGCCATCTTTGTGAGAATATGAACATCGAGGATGAAAATCACTTCCTCTTAGAGTGCCTCGCGTACAACCACATTAGAGCTCAATTTCATAATATTTGTTGCAATACTGACCTTCCTAGCTTTTTAAGATGTCAAAATTATAGTGAGCTCAGGAGGCTTCTCTCCAAGCTTTTTGAGCATAGGAATAAAATCTTAAATCAAATTAAATAACTATTTTCTTTAGGTTCGATAGACCAAAGATTGGTCTCAGTGGACGTTAACCATCATCATCATTATCATATGATTTTTTTGTTTTTTGTTTTTTTTTGTTTTTTAATAAAATTATGTGATTTTCACTTCGTTTTTTAAGATAAGAAAAAAGACATTAAAAAATTAAAATTAAAAATTAAATATGTGTATAATGTGATTTACTTCATTCTTTATATGAATCATTTAATTTTTGGAAAAAATGTTATTATTATTAATATTTGACATAAAATTCATAAAAATTACTAAATTTATACTTTTTTGCTTAACTTTTTCCTATAAAAATGGTTTATTTGACATGTCACTTTTAGCAAAAAAAGACTCAAAATGTGTATTTTTTCAATTATATCTATATTCAAAGTGTGTATTTTTATGTAAATTATTAAAAATTCTTGTTTTTTACTGACAAGTATTTCATGGGAAATGAAATATTATTTAATAATATATAATTAGATAGAAAATCTAAACTTTAAAATTTTGGCCCTTTTTTTTTAACACTGCAAAAAAACTAATATCTCACTACAAAAAAAAATGAAATGAAAAAAAAAAGACAAAATCCTCAAAAACACTTGAAAAAAAAATGTAAGTGAAGAGGAATAAGATGCGTACTTCAAAAAATGTTAAATTTAGAAAATAATTATTAGCATTTAATACATTAGAAAATTTAAAGTAAAAAAGAAGTGTTCTAAAAAAAGTGGATGATGTTGGCATCAACACTTTTCAAAATCAACATAAAAATCACTAACAATTTAAAATAATGTTTATACTTGGTACATAAGAAAATAATGTGTCAAAAACATGCTAAAAAAAATTAAGAGTATTCTAGATCGGCACTTTTCAAAATCAAACGATTTTTTGCTACCTAAAAAAAGAGGGTACTCGTTTCCATTCCTGTTTCAAAGTTTACGTTGATATTATTTATTTTATGAATAAGCCAATTCAAAGTTTACGTTGATATTATTTATTTTATGAATAAGCCAATTCAGATAAATATTTTTTATATTATTGTCATTTCAAATTAAAACAAGGGTAAATCCATGGCGGTGGGTTACTCTTTTTTGGAAGAACTTGTGTTCCAAAGGCTGAAAATGTAGCTTTGTGAGGGTATTTTTTAAGTTGTCCATCAAACTTTTAAAAGCTCTATCTAGGAATAAATAAAACCCCCAATTAAACTACATAGCTCCATCATGCTATGGAGCTTCAGGGAGACACATAGCTTGATATAAGTATAGTATGTACATATACCATTAAATTTTGCTTCAACTTAATGATAGTGTTTTATGGGTTCATGGTATTGAGAAGCCAATAGTATTGCACATGGTATATTATGGTTTTCATTTCTATATTATACTTAGAATAATTTGTATTATTTCATTACATATATGTATGTATGTATTTTTATAATTTTTTATTGTTATTAATTTTATATATTTTATAGTGTTGATAATACATTTGTATTTTACTTATTGCATAATATATATTACTATATATTATATATATAAAGAGAGGGGTTTTGACAGAGAAATTGTGAGGAGAGAGACAAATAGGTAGGACGAGAGAGAGGGAATGAGATGGATGGAAAAAGAGAGTGAGGGAGAGGGTGTGATATGGAGGGAGGAATGGAGGGAAGGAGTGTGATGGAAAGAGATAGGGATGGACGAAGAGATAAAGGGGGGAAGGGAGAGTGACGAAGAGATGGAGACAATGTGAGGAAAATAAAAGGGGAATGGGTGGAGAGAGAGAAGGAAGGGGATGGGTAGGAGAAGATAGACATGTGGAGAGAGAGAGAGAGAGAGAGAGAGAGAGAGTTGGGAAGATAAAAGGATATCTTCAAGAAGAATACTCCTAAATAGTAGCACACATCCCAATGTAAGGTGTAATACATATTGATATAGTGCATTCTCATTGAATAAGGAACACCTTTTAGTATCACACGAGTTTGAAGATAGAGGGCTATGCCAAGTTAGCTGGTAGTGTTGATTCTAAATAAAATCATTAACTATTTAGAGTGCTACCTTAGTTAGCTAGGCTCTAACATCTAGGTTTGTTCTCACCGAAGTTAATTCCAAGGAAGATACCTACTTGGATTAGATGTGACATATACATTTATGATTAGGAATGGTTTAGGTGTTATGAAACACATTCATGTTGCATTAAAATTAAAATTTCCATCATTTATATCTCCCGTCGAAAAACTATTCCTTCAAATATCTTGTGTGATTTAAAGAAATACAAAACATGTGCATGATTTAAAGAAATGTAAAACACACTCACAATTTGTGGAACAAGAAATATACCTCTACCACTAAGTCCTCATAATAAAATGACCCTTGGGTCACCTTCCCCCAATCCCCTCCACTTCTAGATTCCTCTATCATGCAATTAGTTTCGTCATGAAATGGGGCACATAATTTTCGAGCTTTGATACCATGCTATTACATTTACTACTCTCCTTGTTGTCTTGTGCAGAGGCTGGAAGTGCCATATAAATTTTCTCAGGCATCATTGAGATTTCTTCCATCTTCATACACCAAATCATCATCCTTCCATATTACCAGTTGGTTTTCATTCTACACTTTTGTGACCCTTCACTTAGCTGTTTCCTTCCTTCACCGAGATGTATTATGTGCTATTGCATTCCCCAACCACTATAGCACTATAATGGTAGATTGAGATCTTAAAATTCAATGACCATGGCCTTGATAGAGCCATAATGCATCCCCACAATACCAATTTTATTCTCAATTTCTATTCCTTTTATTAGAATTTTTTTTTAGCCTATAGTGTGAAATCATGACTCGATGACTAGTACCTTAATCTATTGGTTTCCATCGTCAACAATTCTCCTTAAGCCTCCTAGCAGTTGGGGGAAATATATTCCTTAATGACCCTCCTTAATTGGCCCTTTCCAATAGTCGTTGGCTAACTCAATCAACCATATCCTTTCCCTCCATATGATTTTATTGGAGTGGCATCACCTTAATGTCATGCCCATCAAAATCGTGCATTGGTTTCTATCATTGGCTTGGAAAACACCTACGAGAAAACATTCCTTGAGGGGGATATGGCTATATTCACTTCCACATGATTGAATTTTTAAGTTGTATGACATCATGTTGATGTCACTAACTATTGGCTATTTTAATTGACCTTTCCTCTTATTTTATGTCACCATCTCATCATGTCCAACTATCGGCACTTGTCGATGGAGGGAGGCACAATATTCCTCGAAGGGAAGTTTTTAAGGAACATCTTTGATGCCTTTCTACACTTTAACCCCCTAACAAAAATAAATTTTAAATACTACATTGGGTTTAAAATAAATGCCTCCTAACACTTATATGAAATTTTTACTCCTTGGCAAACTCCCTTTCCACATGGTCACCATCTTCTTTTCCATATGACACTACTATGTCAATGAATGACCCCTAGTTTGGGTCCATGTGTTTTTTTCTACTTCTTCCATGCATCCTCTACTAACATTATCCTTCCCCTCAATATGGTATCATGCTTATCCATCACCATTTCTCATTGATTTTTCCCATAAGCTAGGGTTAATGATTCTCTGGATGGACTACTCAATGGGTAAACTACACAATTTTGGAGGTGAATTTCCAAATCCTAACTAAAACCCTTTTTCATTCATCATGGGGTTCAAGACCCAAACGTTTTCACACTTGATTGATTTATTTCCCATGTTTTCAATGCAACTCATATGCTACAAAACTACCCCCTACTCCACCATGTTGAAATCCATGTCACATCCTAGTACTAACACTAGGGCCACATATAAACCATATAGCACTACCATGCATCTCCATTTTTTAAGATTCCAAATAATAAAAAATTTGATAGATCTAAAAAATCTTACTTAGTGCTCTCATTTAATACAATCTTTCATCAAGAACCAGAACACAAGAAATGCATCCATTTTATTTATATTATTCACTCAAAGTATAATACATGCCCAGACCATAAAATCCTACAAATGGCATGAAAAATTGCTTGACAATGACAAATATAAGAAACTGAAGCCCACTTGTGAATCGTGGATGGATCCACCACATAAACATCACCGTGGGGTTTTCGTCCCGGGATCAATAATAGAACTAGCCAGGCCAAGTTCTCAACCCAAACACAATAAGATAGATAATCCAGAATGATTCTAAATTCCTAGCTTCTCTCCCCTTTTATAGGTTTGATGGAATTTCTAGAGACCTTATTTTATTATTTTTTCTTAGAAACCAACAAAAAATACCATGGGTCAATACCATGAGAAAATACCACGGTAAGTACCATGGATCGATTCTATCCACTTTGAATGGATCAAGAAAGGGAATATTACAAATCCTCCTGCCCAAAGATTGCTTGTCCTCAAGCGATCCACTTCTATCAACAACAGAAGAATTTGTACATTGATACTAGAATCCCATACAATTTGATGTACCCCCCATGTTGAATGGTCCTGAATGGATCCTCCAAAACCTGGATCCCAAACAATCGTCCGACCAATCCTCCCCTCAATATATTTACCTGGATCCAAAACAATCCTTTCCCCAATGGATTCTCCCAAATCCCAATGCCACCTAAATCCTGGGACCTGTGGGTTATGGTACTATTTCCTCCTGTGCCCAAACTCCCTTGCATACAAAGCATAAGCCTTTCCTCCTTAGTTCATTCTTGTTGTCTCCACAAATCTTTGTTAGTTCCTCCTTGGTTAACTTATTTCTAAGTAGTTTGATGCTCTATTTGATCAACCCCTCAACTATTTCATAAGAAGCAGGTGATAAAATTAGCTCCTTCCTCCAAATGGCCAACAATTTGGATCTCAATTGTTCGCAGATGGCCCTATATTCTCCTAAGATCGGAGACATGATCTTTTGCATGTATTTTTTGCTGAAGTTTGGATGAGATGTTGTAATTCAATTGAATAAGTATTGGAGCATCTGAAGGATTAAATCATCACACTCTAGATCCAGCATAAGCATACCAAATCTGAATTTCTCCATGCGTTCCAAAATTGTGCGCTTCTGGAAAAAAGTAAGAATGGTGGTGTTGTCCAACCCTTGGAGTGATTCTACCATTACCCAAAAAGTCCTCCTCATGATGTCGTCATTGTAGGGCAATAGCGGTGCTGTTAAGGCTATGATTTTACTGAGACAAGAGGTGACCGTCAGTCTAACCTTTTCACAAGAATTCTCTAAGAACCTAGGTTGTATCAAAGCAAGCATGGATGGCTTCAAGGCCCAACTTGACCCTTCCCATTCGGATTTCTCTATCAAGATCAAAGCCATATTTAAGGTGTCTAGCTATAGGAGGACATCTTCTAACTTTGTACCCTACAATTTGGATCCAAGTTAGAAGAGACACTTGCTTGTTACATTTTCCTTCTGGATATCTTTTTACTGCTAAAGGATAACATGGACCTTTTGAGAGAAAGGCCTGTTGTTTTTCTCTTGCTTCTGATTTTTATGTTGTCATATATGATCCACAGAAGTATTGTAGCCCAAAAAATTGACTGATGTATCATTATGATGATTCTTGTGGCATTTCCAAAAGTAAACTGATGACATTGTGGTTTGGCATCAATGGATCTCAATACTTTTTCTTCTCTCTTCGGCTTTCTTCAGTAAAACTAATTTACACCCTTTTGAGAAATCGATCTATACTAGGCTTGAAAGAAAAAAAAATGATAAATCTTTAGCCCCCATAAAAAAATTGAAAACCTACAAATAATAGCGAAGAAAATAATAACACAATGCAACAATAGATGGTGTAGAAGAAATTTCCCTGCAAATAATTAAAGCCTCAAAATCGACCACCTTAAATGAGCCCTCTTGCAGCGTATGGTTTGGCCTACGTTATTTATCCTCCAAATTTAATGGATATAGGTTTACTCCTAGAATATAGAGCTCGAACACTAGATCTGGGTCTGCCTTCTGGATATAATCTCGCTCATTAAACTCTAGAATATAGCCATTTGTTCCTTTTATCTAGGACTTGCGTCAATTATTTTGAAGATGATGGCTTAAATATGCTATGCCGTTAAGAGCTGATTCCATTAAATATCATCGTTGGCTGTGAATAATGCTCGATGCTTGGCCAATGAACTTTGGAAAAGAAGAGGCTGCTATTGTAAAAAGGGGATTGCTCGACTCCACCTATTAAACATCAAAAATCTTGACCTTTACCCGCAATGTATGGCACAACTAAGCCCTTCTGCATGGAAATAAGTGAATTCAATATGGGCTCTTGACCTTCCCACAAGTTCTCACAATGCGTGTCCTCTTGGATTATGATCAAATTCGAATAGCCACTCAGCCCATAGGACCTGCAATAACACACGCTTATTTGGCAGATCATTGGATGGCACCTCTGTTATCTGCGCGTTATTTCATCACCTGGTGTAACACTGGATGGTATTAACTTCTGTTGGGAATCTTCGATCTAGGACGAGACCTGTGAGACGCCTCAGATCTAATACTTCTCCACAAAACAATATGGCATCATGGCCCTTCAATGTAATCCGGTGCATTAGCGTTTACAAACCAAATAAATCAACTAATCCCTATAAATAAATTTGAAACTAGTGTTCTCAACCCATAAATGATCAATGTGGAAAACCCAATTTATGCTCTCGGTCTACATTAATTTCTAATCACGAGACTGATCTTAGATGGGGTAAATTGACCTCTAGACAGAGAGGAAATTTTACCCTCAGCAATAATTATTTGGCCTCTTATCTAAAGAATTTCGGCACTAGAGTAATCAACAACTCGTCTTCTTGTTAAATAAATCGATCTCCACAAATAGAAATTCGAACTGTAGCAGAAATAATAATCTTTGGTATCTGGATAAACAACATTTAATCACTTGTAGACAATACAACTCCAGCAACTATATTTTCCTTCGGCACTTAAGATGATCTAGAAAGTCACCTGAAACCCTCAAGGGAGAAACTTGCCTACGCCCAATGGTCTACTGTGATTTATAGATGCGCTCATAGATAGCTTGCAGTAGGTTATAATTGTTGGCCCTGGAAATAGCCCTGGAGATCATTTGCCCGAACTTCTGTCCAACGAATTTTATGAAATCATGTAGATAACTCAGTTTCCACGCAGATGATTAGGCGGCTCATTGTGATGTTGTATGGAGACCATACTATGATGCACCATATGCCGGTCTAACCAAAGGGGAAATGAATACCTTATTAGCCATATTATGACCGATATCAAGGGTAACACATAATTTCAATTGGATATTACTAAGGCGGATAATGATATCACCACGCAATTGGTCAACTTAATAATCTACCGGTGCAAAACCTTTTCCTTTGCAGCAACAACAAGCATGTCAAACCCTGGAATTTTTGTCACATCTCTCCAATACTTCCACCTGTGGCCCATTAAAATTATGACAGTAATGGATCGGCCTTCCAGGTTTCAATGATATATGCCCTTCCTTTGATGCTTCTGAGTGGCATTCTGGTCCTCAGCTACTGGCGAGATTCTACCTTGATGTATCACGGATATCCCTGCAAAAAAATATACTAGAGAAAATTCAATAATAATGAGCTAATTAGGGTGGCCGCTATAGGGCATCACCGAAATTGGAGAGATTCTAGCTAGGTTAAATCACCGAAAACTAGTTTCTCTTGAATTTTGGATCACGATTCTTGAAGTTGATCTATAATAAACCCTTAGGCTGGCAAGATGCACAGCTTTGATACCATTGTAAGATTCCAAACAATACATTTTTTGATAGATCTAAAACATCTTAGTGTTCTCATTTAATACAATCTTTCATCAAGAACCAGAACACAAGAAATGCAACCATTTTATTTATATTATTAATTGAAAGTAAAATACATGACTAGACCAAAAAATCCTACAAATGGCATGCACAGATACTTGAAAATGACAAATATAAGAAACTGAAGCCCACTTGTGAATCCTGGATGGATCCACCACATAAACATCACCGCAGGGTTTTCGTCCCGGGATCAATAATAGAACTGGCCATGCCAGGTTCTCAACCCGAACAAAATAAGATAGATAATCCAGAATGATTCTAAATTCCTAGCTTCTTTCCCCTTTTATAGGTTTAATGGACTTTCTAGAGACCTTATTTTATTATTTTTTCTTGGAAACCAACAGAAAATACCATGGGTCAATACCATGAGAAAATACCACGGTAAGTACCATGGATCGATTCTATCCACTTTGACTGGATCAAGAAAGGGAATATTACACATTCCTTGAACTTCCTCAATGCGTTATCTCTAGAACTAATCGATCCCATCAAGAACTTGTATCACTAAAATAAAAAGTACCAAATACGAATTATCACCCAAATATCACATTGGAGGAAGGGTGAGATAATACTTACACTTTCTCCACATCCTTAAGAATATTATCCTTAAATAAGGGTCAATTGACCCTTCCAAGTGATCCACCTCATTGATTATATTATTATGGAGGGAAGGTGGGTTGGTCCTTTCTCTACATGAATCATGATCAAAGTTCCATATTTGAGGAAAGGTTGGTTCACAATTCCTTTTAATTTTCATCATTGAGAGTACTATCCTAAAGGATATATTTCACTATTTTTTATGTGATCAACCTCCACAATAATACTATCCTGGAGAAAGTTTTGGTAGACCCTTCCTTGACATAGATCATCACATAAAGACCATTTTAGAGGAGGGATCAACTAACCCTTATACCTTTTCTATCTCCTTGAGAATTTTATCTTGGAAGATAGGTTGGTCAACTTTTCCATGTTATCCACCTCGTTGATCGTAAAATATTAGGTGAAGGGTCATTTGACCCTTCATTTACATCAATCATGAGTAAAATCCAATATTTGAGCAATAGCTGGATAACCTTTCCTCTTCAACTAGTCCTTGAGAGCACTATCATATATGAGAGGAAGACCAATTATAACCTATAATATCTCTATAATATTATAATATTTGAGGTCATTAGCATGGAGGAAGTGTATATACGAACCCTTCTAAGTCAACGTCATTAGTTTTCCCTTCCACTTTATTTTCCTCCTTGAGACTATTATCCTAGAGGAAGGGTCGACCAACCCTCCCTTGGAATATCTCTGAAGGATTATAATATTTTATATCATTATCATGTTTGAAGGGTTGGTTTATCCTCATAAGTTATCCATATCCTTCGCCATACTATCATGCATGAATGTTTCGTTTATTCTTCCTCTAGTTTATGAAAGAGGAAAATACCATATTTTCAGAAGGGTTAGCCAATAATTCCTCTTTCTCATATTTTTCAATAAAATACTATCTTAGTGTAAGGGTCAACTAACCCTTCCATGTTTCAATAGAGAATTCCCTTATGTGACTAATATTACCCTAGAGTAGGTTCTAATCAACCCTTCCTATACATGAATCATTGCCAAAATATCATATTTGATAAAGGCTTGATCAATACTTCCAATTGATTTTCCTCCTTGAGGGTATTGTTATAGACGATAGGTTACCTAACCCTTACTTGGAATATTTATCTATGGTTATATTATTTGAGGTTACTATTGTGGAGGAAGGGTCAACTAACTCTTTTAAGTGATCCACCTCCTTATTCATACTATCATAAAGGAAGCGTTGGCTGATGCTTCTTCTATATGACATGTGAGGTGAAAAATATATTTGAGGAAGGGTCAATTAACCATTCCTCTTTCTCATATTCATTAATAAAATACTATCTTAGTGGAAATGTAAGTCATCCCTTCCAAGTGATACACACCCTTGATCACACTACCTTGGGGGAATGGTCAATCAATCTTTCATCTACATGAATAACATCCAAAATACCATACTTGAGCAAAGGGTAGCTAATCCTTCCACTTGATATACCTCTTTGAGAGTATAGTCTTGGAAGAATGGTTGGTTGAACCTTCCTCAAATCTATTTATGTAAATTGAAAAAGCTTTATTTTATGGTACAGATGTCAATATGATATCACTCCATGTCAATGTAAAGGTAAATAAATTTAGTAGAATAGAAATATAATAGGGGTAAGTTTATGTTAATCCTTGGGTGAAATGAATTCTATTTTTTTAGGAATGTATATAGCTTTCCTTCAACAAAACTAATTTTCGAAGCTAAGTTGCATGGAGAGAAACTATTTCAATGTTTCTTAAACCACCAAACCAATCATTCTTATTTCCAACAAACAAAAAAAAACAATATGTTGATACATTATTTAACCAAAAATTATTAAATAATGAGTATTTAACACGAGGATTGAGAAAATTGAAATAAGAGGAAAGCAATACCCTCATCAAGAGATTTTGGCAAAACAATTCTTCAATCATGATTAGATTTAATTTTTTTATAAATTAATAAATTAATTAATTTACAATATAAATTAATATATTAATATAAATTAATAAATTAACAGAATAATAATAAATTAATAAATGAATATAAAAGTTAACAATTAGTAATTGGAGATAAAATTAGTAATGAAGGTAAAAATAACAATTAAATATTAAATCCCACTACTTCCCTCCATTTCCCTCCAATTCCAAACTTTTCCCTCCATGTTTTTTTGGAAACATATATTAACACTCTAATCTTCATCTCCATTGTTAATTTTGATCTGTGGTTTTGTGTCTTGTGACGAGTATCTCTGGTCTTCTAGTTTTGTGACCGATATTTACTCTTTGTCTAGTCTTCCATAGTTGGTGATAGGTATTTTCTTGATAAAAACGATTCTTTGTGGATTTTTGTATTCTCCTGTTTTTTTTTTCCACCAACATAGACTAAGTCATTCTCTTATTTCTTTTTCCACTGAAATTATATACTAGCACATTCTCCCATTTTTTTTCCCACGGATATATACCAAGGCATTCTCTTGTTTTTTTTTTCACCGACATAGACCAGGACATTCCAAATATTGAGGTAGGAAAATAAAAAATCCTACATGCTACTTCTTGGCGCTTATTATATGCCTGCGTTTGATGATGATTTCTAGGTTCAAACAAGAAATTACGCTTTCCCCCAATGGATTAGTTGTGAAGAATGGTATGGTATGAGCTTATCTTCAAAAGAATCGTATGGAGAAGTTTCGGCCTAACGATACATCTCTTCCCCTTACCCCAGCTCTAGGAAACCTAATTCCCTAGTGAGGCTCCAGTACATCTCTTCCCCTTACCCCAGCTCTTGGAAACCTATTGGAGAATCGATCCCACCTTGCATCGATTTCTCTAGGAAGCCCCAACTAATTAGGAGCCAACACACTGCTCCTGAAAAACCTATTAATTCTATAGTGATGTCTCGGTCGAAGAAATTATCAGTAGTGAACAAGATTAAAAATATGGATCTTCGTGTAAGTTAATGTTGTAAATTTATTTATGGTTTTTGAAGTTATTTTATTCTTCATAACATTGACACTTTCTAAAACCTCTATTTTTATTTCTCAAAGAAATTGGTTTAAATGACATTTGAAGAATATTAGGGGCTCACCATAGACCTTTTATGGCAGAATTGTTTACCCCCATGGAGCTTGTAAGCTAAAGTTGGCGTGTCTGACAACAGGAATAAGTGAATTAGAGCTTAATATGGCTTATTTTATGGTGAAAATTTGTGTATCTAGAATATGCTTTCTATCATTTTAGATATTTTTTTGTTGTTTCATTAAGTTCCACTTTCTAGCTCTATAGTTAAACTTTCCAAGAAATCTTCAAAATCATTACACTATTCCTTTTACTTTGAACATGAAGGCAGTGAGGTGGCTCTTCATGGCATTTCCTTGATTTGGTTGAGGAGGTGGAGAGCATATTTTATCATTTTATATGTCACCTTGAATGGGGAAATAGATCCATGGTTTTGAAATATTATGATATCTGGTAAAAACACTTAGAAAATTATAAGAAACACAGAAGCTAGGGTTGTTCAAGGCATTTTATAATGCTCATAAATATTTGAAAAATAATATGGAATAAAAAAATTCTCTAACATGAATGAAACATGAAAATTCGTATTATTTTGCAGAAAAAATACAAACAAACTTGTTCAGGGGATGGCACTTTCTCTTGGGACATTAACTTGATTTGACTTATAATTTCCAGTGTCCAGGATTTATCAAGATATGCAATATACAAAATATGATGTAAACGATAAACATTACTATAGCTCTATAAAAAAACACAAAATGTGTTGTAAAATAGACATATCAGTATGGCTTAGAAATCTGTGGCTACAATCGATACTAGGTTGCTTATAGCTCCAAAAAAATACATCACCGAGAGTTCCGATAATAATACAAACAAACTTGTTTGGGGGATAACACTTCAACTCTTGGGATGCTAATTCGATCTGACTTATAATTGGTAGTGTCCGGGATTTATCAGGATACACAATATACAAAATATGATGTAAACAAGTAACATCATTATCCCTTATAGAAAACACAATTTTTTTTGTAAACTAGACATAACAGTTTGGCTAAGGTGTTTATGGTTGCAATCGATACTAGTTTCCTTGTAGCTCCAAAACCACACATCATTGATGGATCTCTGATATTAATACAAACAAAACTGTTCAGGTGATGACACTTTAACTCTTTCAACACTAATTTATTTTGGCTTATAATTGGTAGCGTCGAGGATTTATTAGGATATACAATATACTAAATATGTTGTAAACTAGTAGTTTCATTATACCTCTATACAAAACACAAAATGTGCTATAAACTGGACATAGCAGTTTTGGTTAGAGATCTATGGCTCACATGGATGCTAGGTTCCCTGTAGCTCCAAAACCATGGTCACCAAAACGATAGAGAACTATGCATTACATTAACTGAGCTTTTAGGGGAATGGTTTATAGATTCCCCAGGGTATCTTGGGTGGCCTCTCATGTTGGTAGCCTTTGTCCTAGGAAACTACATGCAAAATGTTTGTAGGGATATTCAGAACCCTAATGTGATCTGGCAAAAACAGGCTGATAAAATGGCAATCACAAGAGGTAAAATGGGAATGGTTTCATTTTTACACAAGCTTGAAACAAAAGATAAACTATGCTTGAAAAAGTAAGCATGCCACCATCATGGTGACTCAATTCGAGGTACATGCCCCCCAAGCTTCAATCCATATGAAAGACAGATGGAGTGAAGGTTCAAATTACAAGACCAAGAGAAAGACTCGACTGGGATTTTACGAGAACTTATCAAAGACTCGAATTGAACAAGAACGTGTTTCGTTATTTTATCGAGGTTGACACATTAAAAGAACTATCCTCAGGACACCTTGTTTCATGGTTTAAGGAGCTTGGCACAAGACAAGGAACTCTGCTCCGACAACCTTGTTTTATTTTTTAAGGAGCTTGACACAAGACAAGGAACTCTGCTCCAACGACCTTGTTTCATTTTTCAGGAGCTTCACACAAGAAAACAAACTCTGCTCCGACGACCTTGTTTCATTTTTTAAGGAGCTTGACACAAGAAAACGAACTCTGCTCCGACGACCTTGTTTAATTTTTTAAGGAGCTTGACACAAGAAAACGAACTCTGCTCCGACGACCTTGTTTCATTTTTTAAGGAGCTTGACACAAGAAACGAACTCTGCTCCGATGACCAGACCTGGTTTCATTTTTTAAGGAGCTTGACACAGGAAAAGAACCATGCTCCGACAACCTGGTTTCATTTTTTAAAGAGCTTGACACAGGAAGGGAACCATGATCTGACCGACCTCATCACAATGAACAAGAAGTCATCGCCTCCAAGAGTTCCACTCCCGATGGAAGGAAAACATCCTGGAAGTCTGGACCCAATGCCCCTAGTACACTATGCACGACGACATCATCACTGAGTACAGGCATGGGGTAGGTAGCCACATAGTTGACCTGCGGTGGGGCAGATACAACGGGCAGATAAAAACCAGGAAGGGATGATGGCGGGCCAGCTGCCACATCAAGACCAAAGAACAAAAGCTGATCAATGGTCACGATCCATCCTTCATGTGGAAAAAAAACCACACAAAAAAGGGAGGAGACAAGCGCTCCCATGGCATAGGTGTAATCGCGCCACAAAAGAAGATTGAAATCTAAAGGGCCTGGGACAACCATCACGTCCATATGGACGGTTTTACCTCCCAAAGTAACAGGTAACCTTGGAAGGATCCCTAACGGTTGACTCGTTCTTCTGTTAAACGCCAACAGATTCTGCGTAACAGGCACAAGCGACGGCGAACCGAAAGCTTGCTAGGTAGTTGAGGATAGAACACTAACAGACGCACCTTCGTCTATAATGGTGCTGGGTACAACCAGACGAAAGGCCTGTAATGTTATCTCGAAAGGCACATAAGACGGAAGGCGGTATCCTACAAATCGACTCCAGTCAAAGGAAGCGACCAAACTACTCGGAGGGGCTACCATCGAACCAAGATGGTCTTCCCTTGCTGTTACGAAAGAAGAAGGAGCATCCTCCACGACCTCCATCTCGAAGGCGGGAGGAGTATCCTCCAGGACCTCCATCACGGGAGGTGGAGTATCTTCTTGAGGTATAGGGACAGGAGAATATTTCTCCAAGTCTGAAGAATCTGAAGAAACTAGAAGGACATGGGGGGTGTGAGATCCACTCTCAACGGAAAAGACCTGGTGTACCGTAGACAAGGCCAGCTCAACCAATCCCACGACCAATGGTTGGTCGGGGATGGATTCCTGAATTTTAATTTCCGAGGGAGTGGAATCAACCAACGATGACTCTTTACCAATCGTAGGATTAGCTGGCGAAGGACTCAAAGAAAGTTGTTTATAACCAGGCGGGAGGCATGGTGTAGAAACAGTTGTGTTGTCCAGGACTCGCTTGGCTTCATCCATATACGGACAAAGGTGAATGGCATGGTGCCCTTCACACAACTTACAGGGATTGGTAATCTTAACCTGCTTCTTAGGAGTCTTACCAACACTAGCTGAAGACGTGCCCCCAACTTGACCCCCAGAAGCCAAAGGAAACGGCGGGCGACTGTTGGACCATATTTCAAGCACCTTGGGAATGCCAGGGCAATCTCAAAGAAGATGATCTCCTGTGCACAACATGCAAGGGAACTTGACTTTCCGTGGAGGGTTGGAAGGTTTATCAAGAGGAGGTGCATTAGAAGCAGAAGCTGCAGCCTTAGCCTCTCTCTTATCAGACTTCTTCTTCCTTGTATTCTTCTTCTTCTTCTTAGCCACCTGGTTACTCGAATCCAGACTTTGACCAAGCGAGGTAGAAGATGAGGATGCAAAAATAGGCGAAGAAGGGGAGAGGTCCACCTTGGAATCAAAATGATGTTGTTCAGGTGGAGGAACTGATTGACCAGTAGCTGAGACATTCGGGACCACAGAGGTTGAAAAAAACCAAACAGGAAACCCAACAGTTAACCCAGGAAGGGATAACGTTGCCATATAAGAAGCGCCAACATTTCCAAAAGGAGGAAAAGGACCAGGATTCCCTTCGAAGGGGATTCCTTGGTTGGTGAACTCCGGAAATGTTGCCATCAGAAATGATCTTGAGAACAACACCCTCAGGAAACTAACTTTAACCAGGAATATTTCGTGGGTAGTTAATTTTTAAAACATTGAAACAAAACTCTACCGTTTCATCTTTTAAGAGTCTAGAAACAGGAAAAAGGTGAATCTATCGCTTTCAGATTGGAAACAAGCGTGAAAGGACAAGCGCTTGATGATCTTTTCAAATTTAATCAGTAAAAAAAGATCGAAATGACTACTCAGGAATTCTAGGCAGAGGGTGTACCAAATAACCATGAACTGCAATATACACCTTGGTTTCAAAATGAAAGAGAAATCAACCAAGGACTTAACGTACATGCAGGAAATCTCCCCGAATGTTGTGTTTGGTGTATCACGGGTATAGGGTGGCAGACTCAGCTTCCTATAGATAAAGGATAGAAACCTAGTGGGGTCTCCCTTTATATACGCGACCGTACGGGGAGCACAAGTCCATACTAGTGCTTTCTAAAGCCAAGAGGCGAATGACATCTACTAGGTTTTAAGACGTCGGAACACTTCTCTAGCCTAGACCTTTAAATATTTCGTTAATGTTTCAATGCTTCCTTAGGTTAAATGAATAAATTTTAAGGTTTATCTTCAATTATTTTTCAGTTTTCAGGCCCTACCGAATTTCATATGACAATCTCCTATATGCAGCTATATGAGAAAAGAAAACTTTTCAATTCGATGAATGCTATCTAGTTAAGGGAAGAGCTTCAAACAATGATGCAACAAACAACAACATTGAAAAATGAAACTTTCCAAACTAGATTACTTTCACTATCCAAAAGTAATTTCAAACATTCAACAATGCGAATAATGCAATGTAATCTATGCAAAATCCTCTTTTTCGAAAACTATGCAATTGTAATCTATGCACAATTTCTTTTTTCTTTTCAAATTATAAGAATGCACTCAATGCATTTTTCGATGAAATGAGAATCTACTTAATGCATGCTTTTAATGAAAGAGAATGCACTCAAAGTGATTTCTATTTTTCAATCATTAAACAATGTAACCTAAGTTCAATGATGGATCTCAAAAAATACTTTTCAATGCAATGTGATCTAACGCATTTAAACAAAAAGAAAACTATGAGACAAAAACTAAAAGAACGCAAATCTCCTTAATGAAGGATGAATGCAAAAGATATGTAAACAAACACTAAGAATGCAATCGTTGTTTCAAACACTTTGTCACGAAATCCCTCAAAAGGCGACAAGACATATGAGGTCAAGCACAAAGAGGACTTCCAAAGCAAGAGATCAAAACAAGGCATTCATTCCCTTTTACATCAAACAATCATGGAAATGAGACATTTCAAACAATGAGCAATGTAATCTATGCTCATACAGTGAAAATACCGGAAGGGAAAGACACACTGGTGAAGGATTTAGGGAAAAAATCTCAATTTTCACACACCCTGAAATTGGCCCGACTATTACTGGGATGTCTAGCGCCCTGAACCATACTTGATCACTTACAACTAGCGCCAATGCCCAATTGGCGCGGGTTGCTAACTGACAACAAGCGCCAATGCCTGAAAATGAAAAAACAAAGAATTTCTCCCAACCAAGACCAGACTCACCACTTCAAGCAGAATCTAAAACAAACCCAGAAGCAAAGGACTGACCAAAAGAAACTTCCGAACAAGGGTAAACCCTAGCACCTACAGGAGATGGCATGACTGTCTGGCTGTAATCTGCGCCAGACAGGGGATGGCGTGAGTGATGAACTGGCAACCCGCGCAAATTGGTGCGACTGTCAGGGTGGAAACCGTGCCAATCAAGCCAACCATGAAAGGATGAAAACTCGGAAAAATAGAGGTCAGATTTGATCCTCTGGGGCTGAACCAAAATCCAAACACTCAGAAAAGAGCCAGCCAAAAGAGCCAATCAAGCAAGCAGAATCGAGAAACAACCAAAAAGACAAGACAATACCCAAAAGTTCGGGCCCATAAACTAAACTTGGGAGATCTGATCACATGGATCTACTTTCGCTAATGCGAGCAATACATTTTGAAGGTCAGTTCGCTAACTTCAGTTCGCCTATAGTTTACAGAACAATGTTAACTCATCTCGTGAGTCGCTAATTTGTTAGAGGTAAATCCCCTGGCGACGAGTATGCATCCTTACTAGCGCGCGATGCCCAACAATCGTCGTTTATTGCAGGTTCCTAATCATAGATAAACCAACCATTTACGGTTGCCTACCCGAATTCAACGATGTCGTCAGATAGCGCCCTGCTCTCAGGCTCGCATCACAATCCTCACGATCTCCGTGATCGAACACCTGCACGTGCAAGAAACAAAACAAACGCAAGCATAAAATCCAGTGCATACAACTATATGTCAGTCAAAGAAGACATAACTCATGATCATCATCAAGAACAAGAGTGGAACCATAACCAATAGCCGCTTATCATTAATTAATCAAAATAAGAATACAACCATAGCTCTGACGCTGAATTCTCCTTTGAAGGGTCGTCAGCGGAACGTGTCTCAATAAAGCCTGTCAGGGATGGGACAAGCCTCTCTCTTCGAATGTGTCGACAATGATCTCCTTGCTTGGATTTGGCCTTAAGGGAATGGATCAAAGCTCTTGCAGCATTAGGCTCTTGGGAACTTGGAGACTAGCTTGAAAATGAGATGAGCAAGCTTTTATAGATGGAGGAAGGGGAGTTGGGATCCCTATAATCATGGGATTGGCCCTATCCTCAAGGAAGCTTCCATGAGAGGTGGCAAACCACTTCCTCTACATGGAGATCCGGAGCCAAACCCCCCAACTCAAATTAGAGACCAGTTTCTGGATCAGTTAGGACGAAACTTCCGCTATTTGTTTTTAAAAAACACTCCTTAAAATGGCTGGTGCGAGTGCGACTTTGGGACAGAGCGCCAATTGGCGCGCCCTCTTTGAAGGATTTCCCCCATTGGCACGGGTACTGAACTGGCTGCCCGCGCCAATGCAAAAAGGGGTGTTTTTATGGTTTTTCACAAGGAATTGTCTTCAGGGCAATGAAAGTACATGTTCATGGGAATGCCATGAAAGTGTTTTCAAGTTATGTCACTGCTCATAGGTCATGGAATAAGCCCTCCAATTGTGCGGGATGGGGAATTGCAGGGACGGTGACAAATTGCTGTGTAACACTTTTCCATAAAAGATATTTTCATTGTTTCAAAGATTCATTTGCATGCTAAAGACAAGAGTGAAGCAAAGAAAAATCGTGGAGGAGCGAAGTAGTTGTTTGAGGGCGGACTGTGTGTTGAATTTGGTTGTGCGACGCACTGGGCAACTGGCGCGGCGCACTAGCTGAGCGCGGTGCATAGGGCCGCTCACCTCTATGTATTTTTTCACTAGCGCGGCGCATATAAGGGTCGCGACGCACTGGGCCACTGTTGTGGCACACATGGCAGACAACTAGATTTTTTTCATTGGTCCACAAAAATTCAAATCGACTCTGTCTCCTTTGCTCCAAGTAAGTTCAAGTGATCTTGTAATTGCCATTAAGCAATGTTTGGTGTTGTTTGAGTTTGAATATGAGAGTTTGAATGCCAAAAATATAAACCCTATCATCTTGTTGAAGTGCCTCCTTAGGGTTTTGAAATTGGAGTTCTAAAATTGATTTTGGTGCCAAATACTTCATTCCCCTCTTGTTATTCCTCCCTCTCACTATTAATATTATCATTACAATCCATCCCCTATTCCCTTACATCCCCAAAAGCACTCATTCCTAAGCCTATTTCCCTATCCCTAAAGTTATTTCATTTCCGATCATTCTCCCTTTCCCATCTCACTTGTAAAAAATTCCCAAACCCCAATTTTCCCAAACAGTTAATTGGATGTCCCTACACTTGATTTATCACTTGATTGAGGTCCATTGTTCCTACTGCCCTATTTCTCCATAGTCCCTCTCTTACCACCATATATTTGGCAATTGAAACAAAGCACCAAATTCTCATTTTCATCTCATATAAGCCAATATACACCTTGCATGGACATCATGGAGACAGATACTGACACATCATATGACCAAGATAGTGATTATACTACTGATCTACATGCACCTAGAAGGCCTCGTAAAGGTGGCAAACATGTGAGAGAAGAGCCCACCTCATTAACTCAATTGCAGGCTTGCCCACTTGCCATGGCATGTTTTCGAGAGCAGTCATGGTATCATTATTGTGAGATGATTTCTAGGATCCATCATCATTAGGAGTTGGCTCGTTTGTTTTTATTGAATTTACATGATGGTCAGGTAACTCTTGCTGGTGTAAATTTCACTTTGACACGGGAAACTATCTCTCAAGCAACCAGAATACCGAATGTGGGTAAATAGTGGAACAAAAGACAACAGGTAGATAGAGTGCATTATGAACCATACATCATGCCTAGCTTTGTGAGGAAACTCAGCAGGGTGTTCCCATTCCGGTTCCTAAAGGAATCCTATGCACCCCTGATGAAACTCATTATCAAATATTTCAGTTGTGAGGGCCGGTTCTCACGCCTCTATGCCTAGCACATCAGGTTATTGATGCATTTCACAAGAGTGAGGATGATGAACATTCCTTATTTCATATGCCGGAATATCGAGAGAATGACCACTCTTGTGCAGAAGAAAACTCTCGAGCAGCAGTACAACAGTATTTATCACTATGCACTCATCAAGATCGTGGTTATACATCAACTTGGATTGCAGGGAATTTCATGGGAGGATTTCATTTCCCGTGATTTCTTCAAAGATCCTCAGGTTCCTCCGGAGGTTGTTCATGATGCAGGTGAACCTTCACATTAGTATGGAGGTCAGGAGGCAGAGACTACTATTGTGTCGACATATGTCACATATCAGAGAGGCACTAGAATATTATTTGCAGCAGCCCGGCGAGTACTATCTCCACCTGGGGTGGAATGGGTCTCGTTGCCATCATCAGCAGTACAGGTACATGACAGAGGTAAGAGGCCTATGTAGGATGAGGGCCCTTCAGGAGGCTAGGATACTGATTTCATACTTATTGATGAGGATTTGAGCTCTCCAAGCTCAAAGTTGAGGGAGACCATTCAGGAGCAGAAGGCAGAGATAGACACATTGATCGTCAAATTGCAAAGAGCCCAATGGGTCATAAACTACTTGGAGCAGTGGAAAAAACAGTTGGAGGATCAGCAAACAATCATGGAGTTGCAAAACATCCATGAGAACCGACAAGCTGCCCAAAGAAGGCAAATAGAGATGACACCCATTGAGCGGGAGATTGAGGCTGATAGAGAGACTTCGCTTGAGAGGGTCAATATTCATCTTTAGAAACTGTTGGAGAAGGAAAACAAGGAAAAGAACATGCTCAGGCACATGAAGAACCATTATTGGGCGCGAAATCATGTTTGCAAAGCGAGGATTAAAATCCTGAAAGCAAGACTAAAGAGGGCATTAAAGCGTCGCAAAAGGCATGATAGACTCCAAATTTTGGCCGAAGCTTATTTGGCCTAGCATAGCACTTGACGATGGACCTTCAGCCCAAATTTCAAGAAATTTGGGAAACTTTTTGTCAATTTTGATTTTTTTTGGGCCTTAACACAGATTTTTCCGCCTGACACGTAGCGCCACTTGGCGCGCGCTTATAATTGGTAGCTCCTTTTGAGGAAAACTTTGCATTTCTAGATTTTTCATCAAAAATTATGCATGCCTACCCATTACCTAAGGATTTTGACAATTTTTGGGTTGCCTAAAGGGTCAAAAACACCTCAAAAATGGCCTTTCTGCCACTTTTTGGACACACAGGAAGCAGTGTTGGGAAAAATCATTTTTGGAGGGGTAAATGGAAACCAAATTCAGAAATTATATTTGGGTTGGAATGTAGACAGGTAGAGCTTTCCAACGAGCTATCCTACACTCAATTTGGACTCCGGGAAGGCCCTAAAAATCAGTCTCAAAGTGGCGCTACGCATAGAGATTTCAGGCGTGGTGCATTGGGAAATTTGGCCTATTTTTCACTCAACAGCTCAGGTTTTCGCCTGGTTTTGGCCAGTTTGAATTTTTTATGTAACTCTTGATGTAACTTGATGTAATTTTGGCACATTTTTATTCATCCAAGTAGATTCATTCACCAAAAAGTGAAATGTAAGTGAATGAATCAGTTTCCTATCATATAGAGGCAAGTTGTTTCATTGCCTATTTTCCAGTTCTTAGTTTAGATATGGTTGAAATAGCTCCTATAATGGTGAGCTCGACCCCTAGAGGCATGGGGATGAGTTAGGCTTGTCTATATCTTGTAGGTCTTCAGTAATTTTCAGGGTTGGACACTTGGGATTGCTTGGCACTTCATTGTACATTTCATCTCTGCAATTTTGGCAAAGGAATAGACCAGGGTTTGTAGCACTCTTTGGGATCCATGTGGCTCTATGTTTTGATGGTGTATTTATCTCTATGATTGTAAGTTCACTGATGTTTTATGTGTATCATTTCCCTTCTCCTTTCTTCTTAAATTAAACAAATGAGTTATAAAGGTGGAATTCATTAGATTGCTTTGCTATGCCTTGAGTTTTGTTTAATTTTCCATGAAATCATCTGTTTGAAGAGGATTCTCGAAAGCCTCTTTCCCTCTTCAGCTCCTCACCGGTCTGAACTATCCATTCATTCAATCCAAAGCATCAAAACAATTTCCTTCCTTGCCCCATTCATAACTCTGCAAAAACTAGGCCTCATCCCCGAACCCAAAATTGCCTTTCCCTTTGATTACAACAAAACCCCCAAAATCAAGATCTAACTCCTTTACTTATATACCAAGCCTAAAATCATCTTTTATTTCAAGTCATCTCAAGCCCTATTGATTATCTTTGCTGAGATTGACCCGGAGAGAGCCCTCTCCTGATCTGGTAGGGCTAACTACCAGACTGATCGTGGTTTGATGTTACCATGAACTCTGCCTTCTTTCAGCCTGAGGTAGATTTAGGCAATAACACGATATATTTAATTGCCATATCAAATTTTTCTAATTTAACTGCCATGAATCTAATTCTGTTAGAAATTAATGGAGATTAGGTGATATTTTGTTACGTAGTTGTGATTTTGATTTTTATTAGACATTCAGTTCCTATTATTTAGGAATCTGTTTTACCTAATGTATCTATTTAATTATTGGTGCTTAATGAGAAACTCCAAGTGGGTGCATTTGCTTGTGGGAGCTCCTGGTGATCTGCACCTGTGAGCTCCTGTGTGTTTGCTAAAATTCATGTCTTCTACAATTGTTTACACGGTATCAGAGCTCAGGAAGAGCTGAGAGAAGTTGTACGTGAGGCACGCCGTGAAGGCGGATTTGGTGGCTCGCTAGACTGGAGCTGCGTTCTCTGTTGACTATACTGCGTGAGGCAGATCGTGAGGCCGTGAAGGTGTTTTTCAAGGTCGTGAAGGCAGTTTTAAGTGGCATGATCGTCTGGGAGAAGATCTGCCTGTTCTGTGTCAGTGGCCATTGATTCAATCCCCAGTGCTCTCATTGAATCGTTTTATGGACTTGATCATACCACGGGCTTGACGAACATGGCAGGGATTTGCAGTGCATCAATTGCAGTTCTGCGTTGCTACAAACATGCAGAATTGAGCTGCGTGGATTTGCCTACTGTAAGGTGTCGGGTTAGTGTAGCAGAGTGCCTGCCGTAAGTGACAGAATCATTATGCAGCTGGAACGTGATAGTCAAGGTGAATTTGTCAATTAATGTCACTTTGAGGTGTAGAGGGCAAATCGCTGCAAAGATTTTTTTTTTAAACATTGTAAATTATTTTTTTAACGCTGCAACGACTGAGGCTACAGTTATTGCACGTCAAGCCTGCGGTCAGCCATTCATTTTGACTGGATTTCAGAATGTTTTTTTCACTAAATTTGGTGGCGTGAGGTCGAAAGGGTAACTCCTCGAAAGCAGGGAGGATTGTTTCTTGTTGTTGATGATTTAGTTGACCACATTTGGCAGTCATAGGAGTTGGCTTTGAGAAACACTTGATAGTTGCTGCACATCATTTTTTATTTTAGTGGATTTGAAAACACCCCACATAGCAGTACGTTCCAAAAAAAGGTACACGCAGAGTATTGAAGCCGCAACCATTGCTCCTTGAAGCTCGTCGTTTCCAGACTTGTGGTAGAGATGTTTTTTTATTGTTGATCGAATTTTATTGTAGAATATTTCTAATATATATATATATATATATATATATATATATATATATATATTGATTCGACAATTTTTTCCAAGTGTAGTTAAAAAAAATTGGATACAGTGCGAGATCAAGAGTTTTTTTTTTCTCTTTCCCATTGAAACTTGAAGGCCCTCATTAAGTAAATCTTGTTTTCAATTTTTTATCCAATTTTTTTTTTCCAAGATGAATGCTCAAATGGCAGATTATTTAAATGAAAGCAGCAAATTGGATGGTTCCAATTACACAAATTGGAAATTTAAGCTTCAGACTTCGCTTGAAGGACAGAATACCTATAGCATTGTCATCGGCGATGAAGTTAAGCCGACTGTTGCAAATGGTGGAACGAATGCAACAATTCAAGAATGGGAGAAAAGGGAGTTGAAGGCAAAGGTTCTACTAAAATTTTCAGTTAAATATTGCATCATCCCTCATATTCGGGATTGCAAGATAGCGAATGACATCTGGACAACTCTCAAAGACATGTATGAAATCAAGAACACCAGCTGAACCTTGTTCCTCAGGAAGAAGATCCTCTCAATCAAGATGGAGGAGAATGAGTCTTTTTCTTCATTCTTATCCCGAATAAAGGAAGTTCAAGATAAACTATCTGATATCGGTCAAACCGTGGCAAATGATGATCTGGTGACAATCTCCATGAACGGTATGACGGATGACTATCAGATGTTTATAACTGGATTGAATGCAGGGGAAAAGCTTCCGTGTTTTGAAGAGATTACTGGAATTTTGCTACAAGAATAGGAAAGGAGGTAATCTCTCAAACCTCAAGATCCAGATCTTGCATTGATAACAAAGTTGAAGCCAAAAGGGAGAGCAATGGCTGATCAGAGGAGGGGAAACACATCAAAAAGGACACCAAAAGTTATGACCTTGTATAAAAATGACTCTGCTCTTAAATGCTTTTATTTTGGTAAGATAGGCCATATTGCTAAATTTTGTTGTAAGAAGAAGGCAAATCAAGAGAGGTACAAGCAGAGAAGACATGCAGGTCACTTGGCGGATGCAGATGCAGATGCAGACCCAGATTAGAATCTGGATGTTAGATTTTTTATGGCCGAGGTTGACACTGCTACTAAGGAGGATGAATCAGATATTTGGTTCGTGGATTCTGGAGCCTCCTCGCATATGTCAGGTAAAAAGCAATGGTTTAGAAATTTTAAAGAATCCAACTCTGGAGTAAAAGTCTATCTTGGACATAATAGAGGGTACGAGATCAAGGGACATGGAGATGTCCTTGTTACTCTGCCTGATGGTAAGATCAGACATATATCCGATGTGTGGTATGTTCTTGGCATTAAGAAGAACCTGATTTCTGTGTCAAAGATTACAGATCAGGACCTCAAGGTAGAATTTTTTAAATATCATTGCATTATTAAATATTTGTTGGATCAGATGAAGCCCATTGTTACAGGTATTCGCATAGGAGGACTCTACAAATTGGATGTGAAAGGTACGCCTCAGCAAGCCTTGATGTCGTCGAATAAGTTTGCTGAAAATTTGTGGCATCAGCGACTTGGGCATATTAATTTCAGTGATCTCCTTCTATTGCAGAACAAAGGTATGGTAGATGGTCTTCCTGCTTTGAAAAAGTTTCATATTGATTGTGAGGCATGTGCATTCGGTAAACAACATCGAGATGAATTTCCTGACGTTAAAGATAGAAAACAGAGGGATATACTCGAAGTTGTACACGCTAACTTATGTGTCCCGATGCAGACAAGGTCGTTAGGGGGGCACTATTATTTTTTAATCTTTGTTGATGAATGTACAAGATTCACATGGGTGTATTTTCTTAAACAGAAAAGTCATGCTTTTGAATATTTCAAGCAATTCATAAACATGATTGAGAAGAAAACATGAAAGTTCATCAGGATTCTTTGATCAGATCAAGGGGGAGAATTCAAGAAAGGAGTCTTCATTAAATATTGCAACGAGCATGGGATACATCAGCAATTAACAACACCTTACACTCCTTAGCAAAATGAAGTTGCTGAGAGGAAAAACAGAACACTAGTTGAGTGTGCTTGCAATATGTTGAAAGGTAAGAATCTAACCAATGGCTTTTGCGCAGAAGCTGTTAATACTGCAGTGTATTTAAAGAATAGGAGTCCTACTAAAAGTCTTGAGTATAAAACTCCTTTTAAAACATTTTTTTGGCTTCAAGCCTGTAGTAAGTCATCTTAGAGTATTTGGCTGTAAAGCTTTTTCACATGTTCCTAAAGAGAACAGGAAGAATTTAGATTCAAAGGCCATTAAATTCACGTTCATTGGATACTGCAGTGAGTATAAATCTTATAAATTGTTTGACCCTGCTACTCACAAGGTGTTTGTCGGTAGAGATGTATTATTCCATGAACAGATTGATGATGGAAATCCCGTCCAAAACAATGAAGAATGGCATGTGCCCTTACTCTCAGAAGAGGATAGTGAAACAGGAGTCAGTCAGCAGCAGGAATAGAAGTAGGAACAACAACAAGAACAATAGCACGTACAGCAGCAGCATGATAATGTGGAGTTCATTCCACAAAGGGAAGAAACAAGAAGAATAATTGAACCCCCACCACTCAAAAGATCAAGCAGACCAAAACCGTTACCAGCTCGATATAGGGATTGTGCGCTTATGACTGGTATGTTAAACATTGCAGAACCTTCTAATTTTTATGAACCTAGTAAAAGTCTTGAATGGAAGAAAGCAATGAATGAGGAATATTAATCTATAATTAAGAACAATACTTGGGATCTAGTAAAACTTCCTGATGATAAACAACCCATAGGTTGCAAATGGTTATTTAAGTTGAAATTTAGAGCAGATGAGACTATTGATAAAGATAAAGCAAGGTTGGTGGCATAGGGATATTCCCAGATAGAAGGTATTGATTTTGAGGAGACATTTTCCCCTGTTGCAAAATTAAATACCATCAGAATGATTATTGCTTTAGCCACTAAACATCATTGGAAAATACATCAATTAGACGTTAAGTTTGCTTTCTTAAATGGTGATTTAAAAGAAGAAGTATACTTACTACAACCTAAAGGATTTCTTAAGAAGGGAGAAGAACATCTAGTATGTAGATTAAAGAAAGCTTTATATGGTTTAAAGCAGACACCTAGATCCTGGTATGAAAAATTTGATTCTTTTTTCCTCATGAATGGTTATGAAAGGAGCAAAAATGATCCCAATTTATATACCATGTTTAATAATGAAGGACAGATAGTGGTGATTTATTTGTATGTAGATGATCTGATAATAACAGGAAGTGCAAACAATATCATTGAAGAAATCAAGCAGCAATTATCACATAAATTTGAGATGAAGGACCTTGGAGAAATGCAATACTGTTTGGGTCTAGAAGTTTGGACAGATTTAAGTCAAACTTTCTTGTCCCAGGGTAAGTATGCAAAGAGTCTGTTATCTAGGTTTAATATGGATGAGTGTAAGCCTTCATGCATACCTTTACAGCATAATAGCAAAATTCAGATGAATGATGATTCAAAATATGCAGATGCAACATTATACAGACAATTGGTTGGTAGTCTTATTTATTTGACTACAACAAGACCTGACTTAGCTTATACAGTGAATGTTTTGAGTCAGTTTATGACTCAACCCCATGACAGTCATTGGAGAGCAGCAAGAGGAGTATTAAGGTATCTGCAAGGAACATCAGAATTTGGTATTTTGTATTCTGACTCATTTGATGTTAAGTTGACAGGTTATACAGACTCTGATTGGGCGGGAAATCTAGATGACAGAAGATCAATTACAGGTTACGCCTTCAACATTGGTTCCGGGGTCATCTCTTGGTGCAGCAAGAAGCAACATACTGTTGATTTATCCTCAGCAGAAGCAGAATATCAAGCCATGTGTGCAGCGACATGTGAGGCAGTTTGGTTGCGTAGACTTCTCCAAGATGCAGGGGAAGAACAGACAGAAGCTACGATCATCAATTGCGACAATCAGAGTTCCATCAAACTGGCTTACAATTTCGTGTTTCATAAAAACACTAAGCACATTGACACTCAATTTCATTTTGTTAGGGAGAAAGTGCAGTCCAAAGAGATTTATGTACAGTATTGTAATTCTTTTGATAACATGACTGATATATTCACTAAGCCACTAGGAAGACTGAAGTTTGATTTGTCTAGGGATACATTAGGTGTGTTTAAAAATCTCTTTCTCCATTAAGGGGGAGTGTTAGAAATTAATGGAGATTAGGTGATATTTTGTTACGTAGTTGTGATTTTTCTTTTTATTAGACATTCAGTTCCTATTATTTAGGAATTTGTTTTATCTAATTAATTATTGGTACTTAATGAGAAGCTCTAGGTGCATTTGCTTGTGGGAGCTCCTGGTGATCTGCACCCGTGAGCTCCTGTGTGTTTGCCAAACTTCATGTCTTCTGCAATTGTTGACAAATTCATGGTGGATTGGGCTATTTTTTTGGAGTTTTAATGTTAAAATTAGTGGAAAATTTTGACGTGAAATATTGGTTTGTGTTATTTAAATAGATTTTTTTGACTTTATATATAGTTTTACTATCTGAAATTTTTTAAGACACTTAAATTATGCAAAAATTACTCAACAAATTTTATAATTTCAATAAATTCCTACCAAATTTTAGAAAAATTAAACTAGAAAAATCCACTAACTGCAATGCAATGCAATCCTTCAACAGAACATGTCTCTATCCTAATCCCAATCCCAAAGCATAGACTCAGTCGGTGATTAGGTAAGTACAAGTGGGTCAGTGAGTAGGTAAATACAAGTAGCGTTTACGTGTTAAAAGTCAATCTAGTAATTAATTTACTCTACTTGTATAGATTTTGAGAGCGGAGAAATGTTTTTAGACATATATTGAAATGTTTCTTGAATTATTAATTTGTTTTGGAAAGTTAGTTCTCAATCATACTCCAAGATATCTGAAAACGTGGTTGACGGTAAGCATTGCTTTGAGAAATTCTAATAATAATTCGTTTCAATAACGAAAGAATATATTTTCTCTGACAAAATTATTATATATATATATAAAAAGTAGGGAACTAGCTAAATGTAGTATATATTGAAATGTTTGTAATATTTAAATTAGTAATTTAGTCTAAGTTGTTCCTATACAGGGACTCGAATTATTGATTTGTTTTGCTTTGGAAATTTAGTTGTAATTTTTTTTAAAGGTATCTCGAATAACGTTTCAGAGTAAGCATTTACTTTGAGAAATTTCAATAATAATTTGTGATGATGTTGTGTACATTTATGTAATAAAATGATTTATTTTGAGTATTACACATTTAATTTTAGATAAATTTAAAAATTATGGATATTTCATTAATATTGAAATTTTAATATATAATTATTGATAAAATAATTATAACTTTATATTATTTAAGTTATATGTTTAATTTCAACACAAGTTAATTTGAGAAAAATGTAATAATTTTTAGGAGTTCATAGCGCAAAACTTAAAGACATCTTACCGCAATAAAAGTATATTTCCTTAAGTAAATAATAATGATGAGTCAACTTATATTTGAGAATAATAAGCAGTGTCAATTATTCTCCTACAAGTAAACTAGCACAACAATATAAATTAAATGGTTGGTAAATACCTATAGGCATCAATGCATGAAAAACATAAAAAAATCCTTACTTCATGATGCATCTCACATTGCCAATATTAAAAATAACATAAAATTAAGGAAAGTACAAAATTTATATTAAAAAAAATAATATACAAGTTAAGAAAATATACATTAAAAAAAAGAACATAAACATGTAACTAACACAACCATAAAAAGTAAGTGGGTGGATAGACATCAAAAGACTTACCTCATGATAAATTACATATTGCCATGATTAAAAATATATATATAAATGAATCAAATTATAACTTTCTTTTAAATTATTATTATATTTCTAATTATAAAAAGAATTATATATGCCTTAAAGACATACATTTAAAAAGTCATGTAACAAGATTTTTAACAATAAACATTTAGCCTTACTTTGTCATGGAGATTTTTAACCTACCATCCTAACTTCAAATCTATGGAGCCCACACATGAATCAAATCTCTCAAGCTGCAAAAAAATTTTTGACTGAAAAAAATTTAGTAAAGGTTTGCAACTTGGAAAAGTTAAAATGTTTACATAACATAACATTACAACATCTCTTTTAGAGGTTCTGTTGGTGAAATAAATGTGATTAATATTCTAGAATTTTAGATGTAGATAAATCTCTACCATCCACCTAATAATTATTGATATTCAAATCAAAATTATGAATTACATATTCCAAAATAGACACACCTTGCAACTTAAAAATATTCTTAATTATGGATATTTTTCACCCATATTTACCGTTGTTATTTTTAACTTGTAAATAAGACTATTTTTAACTTATAAATAAGACTTGTTACAATATCATTGGTTAGTACAATCACTTATCAACACCATGTGCTCAAAATACCATAATATGACATTTCTTTCAATTAATCAATTTAATTAGGACAGAAAAGCCATATAATTAGAAGGACGGAAAAGCCATAACTAGTTTTGAGATAAATATCAAGCTTTGATTTGTGACTATTGTTAAGAAAATTTTAAAATATTCCATAAATATTAAATCCTTACTATCCACCTCATAATTCTTGCACCAAGGTGCTCTACAACCTAATATAGCAATGATATTGTAAAACATTATTTAAGGAATTATGTAATGCGATCTAATGTTATATTGAATCAATCAATATTAAAACTAGCATTTGTACCAAATGTTGCAAAGGAAACGCTGTAAAGCAATAACATAGGAAATAGTAGTATAGAGGAAAAAATATGAATTATTTTATTTAAAAGAAATTATGGGTTTGGAGAATTGTTTGGATAAAAAAACTGGTTTTTTTTTAACCTAAGGAGACTCTTCGTATACTAACAAATACTTGTTGCAAACTTGGTATAATATCTTCTATTTCTGATTCATAACTGTTAAAGAGAATAAAATTAATAACATTACGAACAAGATTTTTTTAACCTACATGAAAGTATCTATTCAGCTTTTTCATTGGAGTTTTTTGAAAATTATAAATGAATCTTTGAGTTAGTTTAAATAGTTTGAAATTCAAATAGATTGATGTTGAAGCCCAATTGAGTTATATTGAATTCATTATTGAGCAGCTCTCCATTTAGAATCCAGATATAGAAGTGAAGAGGCGGTCTGTGGTGAAAAGGAAAACTAAATATGGACAACTAGCTTCAGGTTAAAATCTTGTGCTGAACATATTACTCTCAACTCCACATCTATTAAGCACATAGATGGAATAAATTTCTTGAGGTGTAAATTCATACTCAAATTCATTAATGATTTAATATAAATCTCCTTGCAAATGAATAGAGAGGTAACAATATTTTTATGTAAATATCACATTTATAATTCTTTTATATATGTATGATTCCGAAGTTCTCTTTTTATCTCTGTATATATCCATCCTTATATTAAGCCAACATCTCATAACTTTTAAGTTTATTTATATTTATATTTGGCAATTTTGATTAACATATAGAATTGTTATAAGTATTATAATATTTTAAAATAGAAAAATAAGCTTAACATTTTTATCATACTAAATTGTAAATACACCTTAATAGTGTCAATGCAACCCCAAATTCTAAAAAAAAATTAGCATATAGCTATAAAAATACTATTAATAGGACAGCTGAAATTGTAAAGGGTTTTCCTCACTTAAAAAAACGCAAATATATCAACTTCCAGAAAGAAATTACCAAAAAAAAATAGAAAATAAAGATGAATATGAGGCCTGCCTATTTCAATCTAAAGGTCCAAATTAACACACTTGGAAGAGAGTAAAAATAATGGCCATTTTATGTTACTTGCTATTTTAAGGTGTATTTAGTATAAATTTGACTATTTTAAATTTATTTAGTATAAATTTGATTAAAGCCAAATGATTTTGCATTAGATAATGCAGGATTTAATAGTTTATTAAATTTTAATGTTCTGGAATTTTAAAGAATTAGAATTGACAATATACAAGAAGATACAACAGGAATGTAAATCACTGCTGAAATGCAGATTTTTTTTACAATTTTTGCACTCATTAATCAGGTGGAGTTGCAGAGGAAGGAGGTGGAGTTGCATTTTTTTAGGTCATCTTGGTAAGAATTCAGTGTAATATGGAAATATGGAAGAGAGATTGGAATGTTTTCTAGGATTATTATATCGAGCATGGCATTATGCTTATATTTCCTCTTTTCCAATTTCCAGGTAAAAGATGGCGCCAAAAGAATCATAGCATGCATTTGCTCACTAAAATTAAAATTTTTGGTTCCCAGATTTGATCACTTTTTTTTTTCATTAAAACTCTATTCCTTACTCTCTTCCAGATTGCTTCCTACAACCTTTGATGAAAAAAAAGGTGCTATTAGTAAATGTAGTAGCCTTTTAATAGAAAAGTCAACATATCCCAGTACATTAAATTACCATAGCTACATCATAGCTACATCATAGTTGATTAGATAAAGATAAAAAACAAATTGATAATTAAAAAGAATTATTTTAAACATTATTATAGTAACAAATATTTGCTGAGAACTTGGTATAATATATTTTATTTGCTGAAAATTTGGTATAATATCTTCTATTTCTAATTCATAATTGTTAACAGAGAATAAAATATCTTGTTAACATTATGAACAAGATTTTTTTAATCTACTCCTTTAAGCTTAGCTTAGTCTGAATCAGGGTATCAAAGTTACATTTATATGAAAGTATCTATTCAGCTTTTTCATTGGATACTTTTGGAAATTATAAATGGATCTTTGAGTTTGAAAACTTGATATAATATCTTCTAGTTTTCATTCATAACTATTAACAGCGAATAAAACTAATAAAATTATGAACATGATGCTTTTAACCTATCCCTCTAAGCTTAGTGTGAATAAGGGTATCAAAGTTACATTTATATGAAAGTATCTATTCAGTTTTTTCATTGGAGTTTTTTGGAAATTATAAATGGACCTTCCAGTTTGTTTAATTAGTTTGGAATTCAAATAGATTGATGTTCAAGCCCAACTGAGTTCCATTGAATTAGCTATTGAGCTGCTCTCCATTTAGAATCCATATATAGAAGTGAAAAGGGGGTTTCTAGTGAAAAGGGAAACTAAATATGGACAGCCAACTTCGAGTTAAAATCTCATGTTGAACATATTATTGTGAACTCCACATCTATTAAGTACATAGATGGATTAAATCTGATTGGAGATGAAATAAAGGTAACAATATTTTTATGTAAATATCACATTTATAATTCTTCTATTTATGTATAATTCCGGAGTTCTCTTTTTAACTCTCTATATATCCAAAACTTTATATTAAAAAAAATCTCATTGAATTTAATTTTGTTTATATTTATATTTATATTGGTAATTTTTGCTAATATATAAAACTACCATAAATATTATAATATTTTTAAATAAAAAAATAAACCTTAACATTTTTATCATACTAAACAGCGCCAATGCAACCCCAAATTCTCAAGAAAAATTGGCATTCAACCATGCCAATACTAACACGACAATTGAAATTGTAAAGCGCTTGTAAAGGGCTTTCTTACTCAAAAACAAAAATATATCCACCTAAAAATGGCGCGCTGGGTATTAGAGGACCTAGCACCCCACTTTATTTTACATTGGCTGCTATTTTAGGATGTATTTAGGATAAATTTTCTTGACTCAAAAACGAAAATATATCCACCTAAAAATGGCGCTGGGTATTAGAGGACCTAGCACCCCACTTTACTATTGAAAGAAAACAATTTACATTAGAGAATCGCTGCTTTTAATAGGGTGCAGCCAAATCCACACAGTACACAGGCATGCAAATCACAAACGGAAATTACCACAAGAAAATCACAAAGAAAGATGAATATGAAGCCTATCTATTTCAGTCTAAAGGTCCAAATTAACACCATTGGAAGAAAATAAAAATAATGGCGATTTTACATTGGCTGCTATTTTAAGATGTATTTAGGATCAATTTGGCTTAAAGCCAAACGATTTTTCATTAGATAATGTAGGATTTAATAGTTTATTAAATTTTGATGTTCTGAATTTTTAAAGGATTAGCATTGACAGTTTACAGGGTGATACAACAAATATATTTTTTTTCCCAATTTTTGTACTATACCTTTTTATTGTCTCATTAATCTTACAGGGTGTACCGAGGAAGGAGATGGAGGTGTAGTGATTGGGGTTCGATAAATTTTATGCACAATAGACATTTTCTGGTAATCCCAGTAAAAATTCAACAAAGAAAATTTTTTGAGTATGGGTTGTTTCAGATTTTTCTGAGATAGCCGTCTCTAATTTTAGAATCATGCCCTAAACCATAATTGAGGTGGAACCAGGATTTCTAGTTAGTGTACATTTTAACATAAAGTTTTTTTTTTTTTTTTACAATGTGTTTTTTTGTTATACATGTTTGGCCTATAGATTTTATTGGATTTTGCTGACCATATGAATAATTTCTGCCTGAATCCATCACTTGAAATGAGAAATTTTACAATGTGTTTTTTTTGCTATACATGTTGGCCTATAGATTTTATAATATTTTGCTAACCACATGAATAATTTCTACTTGAATCCATCACCTGAAATGAGTGCATTTTTACATAAAGTTTAGAATATTTTTCACAATTTTTAATTTTTTTTTTTTATGCTTTTTAATTCTGTCTCATAGATTTTATGGGTCTGCTGAGGACATAAATAAAGTCATCCTAAAATTCAATTGAAAAAAAAATGAGATGGTGGTGGAGTGATGACTAAATAAAATTCATTCAAAATGCACATTTTCCTGCCACTCTTTGGAGAATCTAGTGGACCAAATTTTATGGTTTTCACAGAGAGTTTCAGATTTTTCAGAAAACCCCTTGGTGCATGGTGGAAGCATGATAAAAATGAAACCATGAACATAAAAATTATGCATTTTTCAGAACTCCCTGTTCATAGGTCTGTCTATTTCAGTCTAAAGGTCCAAATTAACACAACTGGAAGAAAGTAAAAATAATGGCCATTTTACATTGGCTGCTATTTTAAGATGTATTTAGGATAAATTTGGCTTCATGGTGGAAGCATGATAAAAATGGAACAATGAACATAAAAATTATGCATTTTTCAAAACTCCCTGTTCATAGGCCTGTCTATTTCAATCTAAAGGTCCAAATTAACACAACCTAAAGAAAGTAAAAATAATGGCCATTTTACATTGGCTGCTATTTTAAGATGTATTTAGGATAGCATTAACAGTTTACAGGGTGATACAACAAATATATTTTTCTTTTCCAATTTTTGTACTATACCTTTTTATTTTATTGTCTCATTAATCTTACAGGCTGTACCGAGGAATGAGATGGAGGTGGGGTGATTTGGGTTTGATAAATTTTATGCACAATAGACATTTTCTGGTCATCCTGGTAAGAATTCAGCAAAGCAAAAATTTTCAGTATAGGCTGTTTCAGATTTTTCTGAGTTAACCCTGCCTCTAATTGTAGAACCATGCCCTGAACCATACTTGAGGTGGAACGAGGATTTCTGGTTACTGCACATTTTGACATAAAGTTAATTTTTTTTTTTTACAATGTGTTTTTTTGTTATACATGTTTGGCCTATAGATCTTATTGGATTTTGCTAACCACATGAATAATTTCTGCCTGAATCCATCACCTGAAATGAAAAATTTTACAATGAGTTTTTTCTGTTATACATGTTTGGCCTATAGATGTTATAAGATTTTGCTAACCACATGAATAATTTCTCCCTGAGTCCATCATCTAAAATGAGTGCAATTTTACATAAAGTTTAGAATATTTTTCACAATTTTAATTTTTTTTTTATGCTTTGTAATTCTATCTCATAGATTTTATGGATTTGCTGAGGACATAAATAAAGTCATTCTAAAATTCAATTGAAAAAAAAAGGTTGTGGTGGAGTGATGACTAAATAAAATTCATCCAAAATGCACATTTTCCTGCCACTCTTTGGAGAATATAGTGGACCAAATTTTATGGTTCTCACATAGAGTTTCAGAGTTTTCAGAGAACCCCTTGGTGCATGGTGGAAGCATGATAAAAATGGAACCATGAACATAAAAATTATGCATTTTTCAAAACTCCCTATTCATTCAAAACATTGGATGACAGTTCTTATCCATAACCTTGCAAATATATAAGATTGAGAGTAGTGAACCTGTCATTTCCGATGAATGCTTACTAAACAACGAGGGGAACCATGATTTCTACCTAAATTTGTGAGAATTAGCGCATTTTTATATGAAGTGTATCCAACTCAACGATGTGCATGAAGTTTTATGTTTGTGAGTTACTACTACATGCATGAATCTTGGATTTATTAATTATGGAAACCAATACAAGAATACATATTGGAACTGTCAGATGTGTGCAACCTAGAGCTTCCAAACCTCAGGGAAATGATTTGCAGTTAAGATGAGTTTCTCCTAAATGGATGAGGGTAAGCAGTGCAAAATGAACCTTAGGAAAGTTGCCACCTAAGCTAACAATCCATTCAAATTTATGGGAACATGCGCTTTACATACTTTGTCCAAGTTTAAGGGTTGTATATGAATAAATGTACATAACAACAATTGTAGAAGAAGCAAAAAAATGCAGGAGGGTAGAAAATATAGTTACAAAAAATCTGAAGCTTCTTTATTTTTTTTCGGATAACCCATGTTCCTCTCTTCTTCTTCTTAATACAAGTTTATTTTCCCTTTCTTGTCACTTCCCAGCATCATGGAAGAATAGAAAGTTGGCTGTAATTTATCTCACTTCCCAGCATCGTGGAAGAATAGAAGGTTGGCTGTAATTTATCTGTACACACAGTACCGTGTACAAGATTACCATAGTAATATTGCCTTGGATAGTTTCACCCAAATAAACTAAGAAAAGTGAGCTTGTACAAGATTACCATAGTAATATTTCCTTGTATAGTTTCACCCAAATAAATAAGCAAAGTGAGCTTGCTTCAGTACTCTTTCCCATGGTCCTTGCACAATAGAGGCAACTTAACATTGCCATTCAACCCCATAGCTCCCTTTTCTGGGTCCTCCTTCAAATCCATCAAATCCATGACTAGTTTTGATTTTGATGATTAAACCTAGACAAATTTTCAAAATTGGGGAAGATATTGCACTGAATCAGTCACAATCTTCAAAATTGGGGGAGATATTCCAATGAATTTTTCGATCAAACTGAGAAAGCGTGGAAGGGAAAACAGGGTTTGCAGAATAGAGCTTTCATTTAATCCTATCACAATGAAAATTTGGCCTCCGCCGCACCAGTATTTCGACCATCCACTTACTGCTCTTCATCACATCTTCGCCCATCTTATCTTCAACTGTCTGGTTGCATTCCTCCCATTCGGTATTGACATCTGCCTTCAACGCTTGTTTCATGGCAGTACGATTGAGGAAGTCGTACAAGAAATCGGTGCCACCCTCTGAGGTATAATAGGGGGCGCATCCTCCTAATGTCATACTGAATGACAAGGCTTGTAACATTGCTGAGGGGTCGAAGGGCACGATTTCTGGCAATTCGGGCATCCTTCCATTTCTGCTGCCTGGTGAGATTTGCTGCCTCCTGCTACCGAATTTCAAGGCATGACTTTTCTAGAGAATCGATGAGCCCTGCAGTGTAAACAAAAGAAGCATGCGACTGGACATGTACAATGGGATGAGTTAATCCATTGCCAATGGCCAGTCCATGCAGTCGCAATGTCATTGCCCTGCCCTCCTTCCCTATTTTGTTGTCGAGCTTGTTAAGCATATACACGCCCAGAGCGGAACATACTTTCCCGCATAGCTCCTGCCTGATACATAAAATCGGCGCCCACGAAACAGGGGTTTCAAATTGGAAAACCCTTGTAGGGCCATGTAAAAATTCTTGGCAACCTCTTCTTGATTGGTAGGAATTTGATCCTTGGAAAGGGAAATACAAAATCCGCTTCCAATGGAACTCTCCAAAAAAATAAGCCAAACACACGATTCCAAGGCGCAGTATTCTGATGCAAACACAGATTTGGTCTTTCGATTCTCCAAATACCTAATTCAAAGAAATTTCCGATCATACCAGAGCAACCGGGACCTCCTTGTAGCCACGCAAAATCGAAATTTCAGACTTTTGCTACTCAGTTGGAGGTGAGATGGCCTCGTTGTATGCATAAAATATCCGAGCACCTTTCTTTCCCTCTATACTCAGATATCCAGACTCCGTGGCCAACGCCTTCCTGGGAAATTCCACACCGGCCACACCGACAACATCCCAACATATTATTGCTACCAGTTGTACAACCACCACAACTGCTACTGCAACTATAACAGAATTTTTGTGTATTCATCGCGTTGGCCTTCTACAATATTTCGTTTCTCCTCGGCGGCTTCATGGTTTCTTCGGAGATTAGGGTTTTTATCAATTTTTTGCTGTAAAAGTATTTAATCCTAAGGTAGACATTGTTTCAATCGTCTAACATGAAAATCAATGATGTACATTGATACACGTAACAGTGTAGGAAAGTTTTTTTCAAATATAAACGATTTACAGCATAATAAAAAATCAAAAAATAATAATTATATATAAATTTGAGCTAAGTCATTTGATGGGTTTATTGATGGTGATTTACGAGCTCATGGTATTTTTAGTGATGAATCCTATTGAAAGGCTTGAAGAAATCCATTCATTTTAGATCCATATTAACCATAGACTTGATCCTTCTTGACATTTGGTAGATCCAAATTTAATATGGATCTTGGTTAATTGATAATTACACAGAGATGCTCTACAACAAGCATGACAATGATTTTGTAAAAAGTTATGTAAAATGTAATGTAATGTTGGCTTGGTTAAACTCAAATTAAATGTTTAGCATATAGATTAGTTAATATAATTTTGATTTAGTTATTTGATAGGTTTATTGATGGTGGTTCACAAACCCATAATATTTGTGTGTTATTTTTGTGTGTGTTATTTGTTGTGAGGAAAACTATTTAACAGCTTAAGAAATTTCATTATGGTAACGAAATTAAAACTAACAATTACATTTGATGTTGGAAAGAAAACTAGTAAGAATTAATTTGGAAAAAAATCATGACATATAAAAATCCATTATACAAGTGCATTCTTTGCCATTGACTTTTTCTCTTGGATCTAATAGCACGAATCACACTAGATTTTGACATGAAAATGTCCTTAAAAAATTAAATCTCTTTTCATTATTTAAAAAATTAAGATATGGACAAATTTAATCTCTAAATGCATGATAAATCTAGAATACTAATATAAACAATATACTTTTCATGTCCACAGAAAACTGTCACTGATAAAGTGATATTGACGGTGGAAAGTCGTCTAACTCAGCCTATGATAGAGTCCATCGCGGCCTATGATACAGTACATCGTGAGTAGATAGATAGAGAAGAAGGAGAATTCGTTGTATTTATGGATATAATTGACCAGAATGTGTCCACTTTGGTTTTTATCAGATCATTTTTTTTTTAATGGCCAACTTGTCAGATTAACATTTATTTTTTTCTCTCCGTAGATAATCTGATACATATCAAACGCATAATCTGACACATATTAAGAAGGATTACTCATGGCAGACTGGATGATCAGCAGGGAGAAACACTTACTTACAACAGACAGAAAGGATTTACGTAAGGTGATGGAGATGCTGGCTGTAAAGGAACATCGCACACTCTTAATTCATTATTGCTGGGATTTTGCGATTTTACAAAATGCAATTTCCCGAGGAGGAATTGAGTGGTTATTTTCACAAGCGGGTGTTGTGCTTACATAGGCATCAACAAACTCTCTAGTTGCCAGTTTCTGTGATATGTGTGCAGAGGAGGGGGACACCACAACGATGGATTGTGGTCACACTTATTGCAATGTCTGCTGGACCCATCACTTTTAGAAAGTAAAGAATCTGAATTCAATGTGAGTGACTATAGATGGCTAAGAGATACACAACAAAGGCTTTTGAGATCAATATGTGCCCTGTCTTATTCTTATCCTTTTGCATTTCACATCTTTGAAGATGACAAACTAAGGGAAAAACTGACAGAAGCAGAAAAAACATTGAAACATGAACTCTTTGAAGATCATCAACATCAACTAGAGGCAACAGTAGACAGGCTTTCAAAGATGATTGATGGTGATGAACAAGCTCTTATCACCAGCTAGAAAAAAATTATTGATCCGAGTGTCGTCATTCAAACAAGGTGTGGAAATATGTCCTCCAAAAAATTCAAGATGTCCTCCAAAAAACAAACGAAAAACACATGTGCTCAATGATTGAAAACCTCAGGGTATGGAAACACATGTGCTCAATGATTGAAAACCTCAGGGTATGGTTATTACTTCTAGTCGTGTCCCCTCTTATAGTAAAATTTTCTTCAATGTGTTGATTGTTTCAATTCCTGCGCATCAACACAGCAGCCCAATAATCGAACCAAATTTCTGTGTTTCACGTTTGAGAGAATCCTCTTTCAGAACGTGTTTTATTCTATTTTTTTTAATTAAAATAAATATTTGCTGATTTAAATTACAACAATAAAATCTTAATATAATATAATATAATAATAATACCAGTAAGATAATAATATAATATAAGATAATATAAGATAATAATAACACCAGTAATAATCCTTACTTGGTCAACTTATATAATATATAATAATAATAATACCAGTAAAAAACTATTATATTCTACGAAGTTTTGAAATTTCAATATTGAATACTAATCAGAGCTTAAGGATGAACACGAATCGATTCACCTGGAACTTTAGTTGCATCTCGTGGAAATTTTTTTGTCAATTGAAATTGGGTTAGTGATTAAATAAGAGTTAAGAATATGAGTTTAAATGGAAAAAATATTATTTATTATATTTAATTTTCTTTTTTGAAATTTAATTTATTAAAATATTAAGTTTGAATTATAAAAGGTATATAATTCAATTTTTTTTTTAAATATTAAATTTGAATTATAAAAGGTATATGATTGAAGTTTTATTAAAAATACTAATTATTTAAATATTTTTAAATATATTTTAAATAATAAAAAAATACAATTGGGCCATAAATTATATAAGTAAATTTATCAAAACATAAAATAAAATGTGGCCTCCGAGTATGTACAAATTGTTTCTATTTCTTTAAAAGCTTATTTTCTTTAGACATAAAAATTAAATAGATTAACTTCTAAGACTCATTTTAAGTAGAGTGATTTTTCTTGAATAAAATAATGAATTAGACTGATTCTCACACAACAACCAATAATAATTGTCCTCACTACTAAGTTAAAAAACAAATTATAATAGATCTTTCTACTATATAATAATAATAATAATAATAGTAAGAGAACTCGGCTCTGCTAGAGTTTCCGCTTCTCCCCTGCACCTGCACCGACACACTCTGAATGCCTGTTGCCTTTCCATAGGCTCTCTCCTTCTGGCACGCAGCGGACTAGTGCTAGTTCCCCTGCAATGGCAGGCCCTCCGGGGGGAGACGAACAGTCTTGCCCCTCATGTAACAACAAACCTTCCTCCACGAACCACAACAAGGGCACGGCCTCGGACCAAAAGATTCCAGAGGCTGAGGACAACAGAACGTCTGAAGCGCCAGACGTCTCAACTGGCAAGAAGAACGCTGCTCAGGAAGATGGATCGGGGCATAAAGGGACGCCCACGGTGACGTCGACTACCTGCAAACCGATTGCGGCAGAGAGGCCAAAAATTGAGCTTCCAAGTCACACGATCAATGGACGGATCCAGTACATGAAGTATCACGCACTTGTTGGCAAATTTATTGGATTCTGGCCCACGGAAAAGGCACTTCACGGGTGGATTGCAGCCAAATGGAGACCGAAGGGACATGTCACCCTACAGCTTGGTCCCAAAGGCTTCTTTACTGCTATCTTTCTCTGCTTAGAGGATCGCAACAGGGTTCTGGATGAAGGACCTTACTTCTTCAACTCAGCTGGCCTATACCTAAGGGACTGGGTAGAAAGGTTCAACCTTGACAAGGAGGATTTCAGTTGGGCTCCGGTATGGATCAGGATGTACTCGCTCCCAATGGAATACTGGGACAAAGAATCTCTAAAAGACATTGGTCAGGGATTAGGTGAGTTCATCAAAATAGCGGAGGAAACGAAGCTGCGTCATTACACCTCATATGCACGCATCTGTGTCTACATGCGTCTGGACAAAGCTCTCCGAGATTCGGTAAGCCTCTACCACGATGACTTTGAATGGATTCAACCTCTAGATTTTGAGCATGTTCCCTTCCGCTGTCGTAAATGCCATATCCATGGGCATCTCTTCAGGGATTGCCCTCTCAACGCCAAGCCACAAACCTCGGATCACCTGGATGCGAATGCTCCTGAAGGGTTCACCAAAGTCACCAGTCGAAGGAGATCCCACAAAAAACCTCCCAGTGGGAAAAAACCCTTAGCTACTGCCTCCTCCACTCCCTCTACCAGCAATAGCTTTGATGCTCTAGCCTCTATTACCGATATCCCCCCCCAAGCAGATCAGCTACCACCCCAACCGGCAAAATCGACCTCTCCACCCCCACCGCCTAACCCAAACCCTTCTCATCCGTCCATGGGGGCTCAGACTGCTCCTTCTGTTGTGCCTCTAAAAGACCCTGATTGGAGGCCGAACGGAATGGATGTGGACTGCATTCCCTTTCAGCACTCTGAAGAAAGCAGTCGCACACAAAATATGGAGGTAGAACCGGAAAGCATTGACCTGAGAGGGCTCGACATTTTTGAGCTGGAACAAGCCTGCAGGAAAAAGGAGTTTGACAAGATTCAAGAGCATCAGCTAGATAAGATGGAAGTGATCATTGCCAGAGCATTCAGACAAAAATAATTGGGAATACAACCAGGCAACAGATGGGATGGTAGCCAACCTCCCAAGGATTCTATGAAAAGAGGAAGGAAAACCGACCTGGAATGAACCATCACAGTGGGCAAAATCCTGGTTGATTCAGGAAGATACGTTAAGCTGACTAAGTACTACAATCCCCTCCCATACAGTGAATCATGAAACTCATTTCATGGAATATAAGAGGACTAAACAGTCCTGGGAAACTCAGAATGATAAAAAACATGCTAAAGCAGGAGCAGCCTCAAATTTTCTTCATGCAGGAAACCAAATGTAATAGTAACACTCTTGGCAACATTCTCTCAAGAGCTTGGCCTGGATGCCATTCAGTGGCAGTAGATGCCTCAGGCGCTTCTAGAGGACTGGCTATAGCTTGGAACACTCAAGCCATCTCGCTCTCCGATTTCCATGCTTCCCATCACATCATCCAAGCAACTTTTCATATCATAGGTACTAATATTCATGGGCATCTTACCAACGTCTATTTCCCACACGAAGCAGGCAGTAAAACAGTTATACTGGATACCATAGGAGCGCTTAATACTGACAGAATCCATCCTCTCTGGATCCTAGGAGGTGATTTCAATATGATCACTAAGCTGGAGGAAAAGATGGGAGGAAGAGCCAAATTAGAGCCAGAAAGTGGCCACTTCAAAGACTTCATACAGGACAACTTGTTGATAGATCTGCAGTACAGTAATGGAATTTACACTTGGATTAATTGTAGAGCAAGCCGCCAACACATTGCCTCTAAGCTAGATAGATTTCTTATTTCAGATAACGCAATCCATCTGGGTGGTAACATTTCAACCTCTATACTCCCACTCAACGGCTCTGACCATTGGCCGATTGCTTTACAATGGCAACGACCGGGAAACTCAATGCGACGCCCTTTTCGCTTTGAGGCTTTTTGGTTAAATCATCCAGCCTTCAAGGACCTCATCAGCACCTGGTGGAAGAGCTTTGTGCCGCCAGACGGGTCCAAAATGTTCCAGTTCCAACAAAAGCTCAAATTTCTCAATGCCCACATCAAACACTGGAATCACACTACTTTTGGCAACATTTTCCAGGCACAGCAGGACCTTAACAAGGAAATGCGAGCTCTCCAGCAACAGATCATCACGGAAGGCTATTCGGAAGGATTAATGGAGCAGGAAAGACAGCTACAGAATCAACTGGAGAACAGATCCAAGTAGGAGGAAATTCTTTGGAGGCAGAAATCCAGAATTCGATGGTTGAAGGAGGGTGAAAGAAATACCAAATTCTTTCACAGGACCACCATTCAAAGACGAATCCACAACACAATAACCTCTATCAAGAATCAAGACGGGGTAAAGGTGGAAGATCACGCTAAGATTGAGAAGGCGTTTATCAATCACTTCCAAGCTGTGCATCAAGAACCCCCTTTGGACAGAACTCCGGCCATCGACAAAATCACTCAAAAAATTCCAAAGATCATCATTGACGAGCACAACGAGCTTCTGCTACTCCAAGTATCTAGTCAGGAAGTGGACCTCGCCATGAGGCAACTCAAAGATGGAAAGGCCCCAGGCCTTGATGGCTTCACGACAACCTTCTTTCACAATTTTTGGGACCTTATCAGAGAGGAGGTCTGGATGCTGGTGGAGGAATCACGCTCCATGCACTGGCTTCTCCCTTCTTTGAATGCGACATTCATCACCCTTATCCCCAAAGAAGATGATACCAGCACGCCCGACAAGTTCCACCCAATAGCCTTATGCAATGTCATATACAAAGTCATTTCTAAAGTCATTGCAAATAGACTGAAGCCGCTTTTGCCCCTTCTTATCTCGCCTGAGAAATCCGGATATGTAGAAGGCAGACAAATATTGAATGGCATTATCCTCACACATGAGGTCATACACTCACTTAAGCACACCAATCAGGCAGGTATGATTCTTAGGATAGATCTCTCTAAAGCTTTTGAAAAATTAAGTTGGCCCTACATTCAAAAAATGCTAGCTGCTTTCAGCTTCTCCCCCACCTGGGTTCGATGGGTCTACAGTCTTATCTCGTCCTCCTTTTTCTCGATCCTCATTAATGGGATTCCCTCGCGCCCCTTTAGCCCCTCAAGAGGCATCAGACAGGGGGACCCCCTATCTCCCTTCCTCTCTGTATTAATGGTGGAGGGTCTGGGGTGCCATCTCTCCTTTGCCCTTAGATCCTAGCAAATCAAAGGCCTCTTTGTTCACAATTCACCTACCATCACTCATCAACAGTTTGTCGATGACAATATGGTGTTTGGGTATCCTTCTGTTCATGAAGCCTCCCAGCTAAAATCCCTTCTGAATGATTTCTCAGCTGCCTCAGGAGCTAGCATAAACAATGCCAAATCTCAAATCTTCTTCTTCCACACGCCCCCTTCAATTCAATCAGCTATAGCCCGTATCCTTGGTTTCTCAATTTCCACTCTTCCCTCCACTTACTTGGGCACCCCTCTTATAGCCTCCGCTCTCAAGCATGCTTCATGGCACATGCTCCTGGAAAAACTTGAAGCACGACTCTCTTTATGGACTCTCAGAACTCTGAACATAGCTAGCATACTAGTCCTAATCAAGGCAGTGCTACAAGCTATGCCTCTGTATCTCTTCTCCATCCTGGCAGCGCCTAAATGGGTCCTTAAAAAAATCAAAGCCCTACAGCGGAATTTCCTATGGGGATCAAAAGGCACCAACCGCAAATGGGCGCTGGTTCAATGGTCCACGGTCTGTAAACCCAAAGATCAAGGAGGAATAGGCTTACGGGATCCCACCCACAACAATGCTATTATGAGTGCCAAAATTTGCTGGAATTGGTTCACAGCCCCCAATAAGCCCTGGGAAATTCTTTGTACTGCCAAGTATGCCAATCATAGACCCCAGGATGAACTCATCCGATTCACTCCAGAGGAGAAAGGCTCACTAATATGGAACGCGGCCAAACAACATTACTCACTCATACAACAACATAGTTTTTGGGAAATAAGAGATGGTAGATCAACCAGATTTTGGACAGACTCCTGGGATCAATCTCCCAAACTCACCCACATCTATCGTCCGCCTCCCGGACCAGATTGGGACATGCAGCAATTGGAAACAGTTCAGCAACAATGGATGGAAATTGCAGAGACAGGTTACAGGCAGTAGAAACAGGCAGTAAGGATAATCAGGAACATTGATGAGCAGGCCATGGATGCCCTAACAGCTAAACTCAAAACTCGATGCATCAGAATATCGAATGCCAGGGACATTCTCAGATGGGGCTACACTCCAAAAGAAACTTTTTCAACCAAGGAAGCTTATAAAATCATCAGCAATGATCCCATGCCCAAAGATCCTCTCTGGAGCAGAATTTGGAGTATGGGCGTCTGGCCTAAAGTTTCAATATTTATTTGGCTCTTTGGACATCAAAGAATTCTCACATGGGACAACTTAAGGAAGAGAAGCTTTCATGGCCCCTCAATCTGCCCCATCTGCTATGAGCATGAGGAAACACAGCAACATCTCTTATCCTCCTGCACTCTGGCCAATCAAATGTGGGAGAAAGTCAGTTTTCGATGTCAACAAAACTGCAGACTCAATCCAGATATAATAAATTCCATAAGAAACTGGCACCAAAATCCTTTCAAAAGTGAAATTCTAAATCATCTCTGGAAAATAATCCCAGGCCTCCTCTTATGGACTATATGGAAAGAGAGAAACAAACGCATATTCAAGGATCAAAAAACTCCAACATATATAATCTGGAGGAACTTATGCCACAAAGTTACTGAAACCTTAGCTCTGCAGTCATGGGATGCTGGGGATTTCCCTACTCTGGCTAAAGAGAGAGATATATGGGAATACTGGAGCATTCAGCTTCAACCAGGAAAGCAAGTGTTCACACCCCCTAGCACTGGCATTGCCACGATCTCTTAGACTCCTCCTCCCAAGAACACCTTCAAACTCAAATTTGATGGAGCTTCTAAGGGGAATCTTGGTAAGGAAGGCTTCGGGGGCGTTATCAGGGATCACAAAGGCACTCCCATCGTTGTTTACCTGGGAAGTATTGGATGGGATACGAACAACTCGGCTGAGCTGGAAGGATTATGGCAGGGGCTTCTCCTCTCTCAACAGAATGGGCTGTATCCTCTAGAGATTGAAGGAGATTCCCAAATTCTCATTAATATGGCCACCCAGCTCCTAAATGGGGCTCATGCGCATAAAATTGCTAGCAGTTGGCGCCTTGAGGCTCATTTGGAAGAGATTGAGAGATGGCTCCACAAAAACCGAGCTCTCCTCTTCAAGCACATCAGACGGGATGGAAACAAAGTCGCAGATCTTCTTGCCAACCTGGGTGTTGACAGTGAGCACAATATCATTACAGGGACTCTTGATATAATCCAGAATAATGAACAAAGACAGAAATGCCAAATCTTGGTTCAAGGTGAGGCATAAATCCCGGATGCGGGTGTTACTGATCACGCTGGAGTTGATGGGATTGGGGTCTAGCCGGACGAGAGGCCACCTGCCATCCCGTATAGAACAACACCCATATCTTAAATATGCTCATTCTGCGTTTAATTGCATTCACTCTGGGCGCACCTCGATGCATTTTCGCCTACGGTGATATGGCTCGTCCTTCGGTTCTCATTTATGAAAATTAATTACAAGTGCTCCACTATTGCAAGGCCTACCAGTTCATAATCATGGATCCTCTCTTTGAGCTGAACACCTCTCCGTCGTCGGTGACTTGGTGGTGTAGCCCGGGAGCTGGGACTGCAAACGCGCACACAGTCACTGGTAAGAGGTGCAGCCTAATTTTTTTCCTGGAGCTTGGTGAAAGCCTCCATCTCTCGCTCTTTGGTTCTTGTATGCTTGCCTCTATCGCTCTTAATTCCCATTCGACTCTGTCCTCTGTCATCTCTCCGGTTCCTTGGCTCTCTCGCCCCATCTCTGCTGCAATCATGCCTCGCCTCAGGCACAGAATGCGCTGTAGGAGAGGTACCACCAGGAGCCAAGTGAGGCACACACCTCCTACCCCCAGCTCGCCTTCTGAGTCTTCCGCCCCCTCGGACAGCCTTCCTACTCTTCTCTGGGGTCGTCTTCTCCGTTCGGGTCGAAGGCTGGACACTCCCGACTCTGCCCCGGCTCAGTCTCACACTGCTCTCTTCTCTTTCGATTGCACCCTCAACCGACCGAGAGTTACTGCTGCTATCTCTGTTGTGTTTCTTGAGGAGCCCCAGATCGAGCCGCACCAGAATTCAACTGATGGGCAGGGTACTTTCAGCAATGCTGACCAGGAACAGGCGCTTCAGGACACTGTGGGGCAGCCCAGCGGAAATATGGATGCTATGCAGGGCGTCACGGGGCATGGAAATGAGGAACAGGTGGTCCCTCCTCCCTTCGGAAAGGTGATCCACTCTGTCACTGACCTGTACAATGAACGTGGCGAGCCGGATGATTATTGGTGCAGGGTCGACCAGGTTTCTCCTGATGAGTAGTTTCATTCCTCAGTTCTATTTTTTTTGTTCCGTTTCTGCCCTCTCTAACAGGCATGTTTTTTATTATCCTGCTATTCCAAATCATGGTTTTGTTTTGGCTAATCCCAGTGTCCAGCACTCTAAGTATCTCGCTCCCCTGAGTGGGAATTACTCAGTAGTTTCTTCAGACTGGTTTCCCTCTTACAGGGTAGTCTTAAACTCAGTTTTTATATGTCTCAAATGCCACAAACCTGGGCAATGATAAGGCCTCGGCCCGATGTATACTATTTCTGCTGTTAATAGATTACTTTTACTTAGAAAATAAAATAATAATAATAGTAAAAATAAAATAATTTAATTAACTGAAAAATAAACCAAGTGAATATTTGTATATTATTTAACCAGAAATTTTATTTCACTGAAAATTAAATTATATAAAAATTTACGAGATTTATGTAATATAAACGTACATGTCTTTACATGAAATAAGCCACAGAGGAGAAAATGACCCTCTAATTAACCGGTTGTAACTTTATAGATCCGGTCCACCAATACTGCAATTGTGCCATTTCACCCGACACTCAATGGATCACTAGACGAATAAAAATCACCCAACTTCTTCGAATGTATACATCAAATATTTAGAGGTTCTTTATCACAAAATCCCAATCCATCAATAAATTTTGAAGGTTGTGCTTGAGCCACTACTGTGTTGTTATAGAAATTTTCTGGACAGCTTTTCCACATGAAGATGGAGATAAGCACAAACGTTTTGCAACATTTGTTTCTCCAGCTCTTCTTTGCTTTATCCTTCGAACATAAGAAGAAATTGCGGGAAGCTAGGTCCTTAACTTTATAAGCTAGGATTTAAACCTGCAATCAAAGTCAAATTAATACAGAGTTAAAAGAGGCTACAAATATTCAGTTAGTTCAGTGAAACAGATTTACCTAAATCAGTTGAACCATTAGTTGATCACAAGTTTAAATGCAATTAAATTTCGAATATTAGAAAATACAAGGATCAAAGTTGAAAGTTCTTGAAAATATTTTGTATTACAGGTTTAAATGCATTTAAATTCCAAATATCCAAATATTAGAAAAATACAATGGATCAAATTTTAAAGTGTTTGAAAATATTTTGTATCACAAATTTAAATGCAGTTAAATTGAAAATATTAGAAAAACACAGGGATCAGAGTTTAAAGTTCTGGAAAATATTTTGTATCACAGGTTTAAATGCAGGTAAATTCGAAACATTAGAAAATACAGGGGATCAAAGTTTAAAGTTCTTGAAAATATTTTGTATCATAGGTTTAAATGCAGCTAGAGTATTACAAAATACAGGGATAAAAGTTTAAAGTTCTTGAAAATATCTTGTATCACAGGTTTAAATGTAGTTAAGTTCCGAACATTAGAAAATACAGGAGATCAAAGTTTAAAGTCTTTGAAAATATTTTGTACAACAGATTCTTAGTTAAATTCCAAACATAAGAAAATACAGAGAATCAAAGTTTAGAATTCTTGAAAATATATTGTAAAAAATGTAATGCAGTTCCACAAAACATAAACAAAATAGAGTAATAAAAATCAAAGTACTTACAGTCCATGCTGAATTGCGAATAATGGAGGCCAAAGGATGTTGGATCACTGTTGATCAGTGGCTTACTCCCTTCCTTGGGATAAAGAACTAGGGTTGATTTAATCACATCCTCCACTGTTGCATCTTTAGAGAGTAATAAATGCAGAGGACCAATGCTCTGCGCAACCGTGACACTAACCAATAACTTATTAGTGCTTAATGCCTTCAGTGGAGGATTCATCTTCTTGCTTTTCATTAAAACAGGTCTGCCATGGCCTTCGTAGAGGTTAGAGAGTTAGTTATGTAGTTAGGTTGAAGGAAGTTGTAGATGAATGGCCTAAAACATTTCAATCGTCTAATATTTTATTTGATGGTGCAAAAATATACATAGTGGCAGTTAGGAGAGTTGTTTTCAAATAAAGATGTCTTATATCAAAAAAAAATTATGGATGCTTTATATCAAAAAAAAATTCTTATTAGTGTATTTGTAACAAATTTTATCACTTAAAAAAAATATATATCTAAATATAATTAAAAAAAAAACTTGTCATTATCTAAGGGGCTTAGAATAGAGTGTGTTGGAGTGTACTTTTAATGGGAAAAAATCTAGTCATGTTAAGGGTTAGTGTGGGTTAGTGTGGCCGAGACCATATTTCATCTTTGAGTGATTTTGAAAGCTTCGATGCCCTTGAGTTGTGTTTTCTCAAGCCATGGGTCAAGCCTGAAATAATATTTGAAAAAAACAAACATCTTCACAAACAAACAAAAAATACTATCATTAAAAAACTTTGCATTAAATATAAACAAAATTATTTTGATGGTTAAAATTTTTAAATTAAAACTAATATATTAATGAATTTAACGTATTTTTATAATTATTTTCAATTTTTTTATTCAAAATTATTTTTTTAGATTATATAATTAATATTTGTCTTCCCTATTCTAAATATTATATATTTTTATATTTTTTTATCTTCCCCATTTCTTTGTTTTCTAGTTTACGTGGGGCTTAAAATGACTAGCTTAATGTCTTTGAACCTATATCAACAATTTCAACTTAAAAATATTCATTGAATATTTATTTCATCAAAATTTATTTATAACACACTTGTTCATATTGTAAATAGACTTCTAGGGTTGGACTATGTAAGTAGGCTTAAACTACCACCTTTATTGTGGAAACGCTTCTTATCCAAGGACAAAAAAAACCTTTTGAATAATAAATTATAATTGTCATTTAAATTCTTATTATTTTTAATTTTAAAAAAATTATATATGACTTAAGCATATATATTCACCCCCACTTTTTCATTGTTTGAGCATGTGTCCCACAAATAGTAAAGAGATAAAAGCTTTTTTTATGGATAAGTTCCACAAACATATTTGGGAGAAGTAGCTAGGGAGAAAGAAAAAGTATTATATTGAAGAGTTTACTCCGACTCATAATCATAAAAAAAAAACTTACATCGGGGCCAATATTTCTCGGAGAGCCAAAATTCTTATTCCTCAATTAATGACTAATTATTATCAACTCCCTTCTGAAATAGGGCGTTGGAAAAGGACAAAATAAGTGTATGCCAGGTGTAAGCGTAAGAAGTCACTCCTTGACTGATTAAGGAGTAAGCCTTACACATCATAGTTCATTTCAAATTTTAAAGGGTTTGTTTGAGTGGTGGGATGACTTTCTCAAATATTTTGAAAGTATTTTATGTTCTTTATGATCCAGGTGCATATTGGTGGCCACCTGCCTATTCCACTTGGGGACCCACCATTGTCTCTTTCATTTTTTCACAACTTACTATTTTTAGCAGTTTTTCGGGTCTTGAACTTCCAGAGCTGTTTTGAGGTCGTAAATGACGTTTTTTGGGCATCTTTTGTCGAACAAATGTGATTTCGTTCCAGAATTTAAATTTATAGCAAAAATTGTAGTCCTCAAATAGATATTTCTAATGATGTATCATGTGTGTCAAACGAAAAAGTACTTCTAATCACCAATTTACCCAAACAGGGCCCATAGTTTTGGCACTTCATCTCCTAGGGTTAGGTTTTTGGATGTTTAGAGCTCTCCATTGTTTCTCCATAATAAATAGGCCCTTGAGCCTCATTGTAACATAGTTAAGATGTTTGTAACTGCCACATCTCTTCTCAGAGATTTGCTAGCAGCACGCTAGCTATTTTATTTCCATCATGTTTGTAAGCATATTTCTGTGATTTGATATTAATGAAATGAAGCCTTATTTCTGTCGTATCTCTATGTTTATGGTTATTTTTGTATTCTGTTGCGTTCTTGCATAAATCCGGATCAGTGGTATCAGAGCGGTCTTATTTTTCTCGATCCTTCTTTGCATGTCCCTAACGAGGTCAGGGCATAAGGAGTGAGGGCCCCATCTAGTGGAACCTTTTCAAGATCAGCCTCGCAAACTCTAACGGATGCCCATGGGGGACGAAAAGAAATATGAGGGAGTAGGAGATCCTATCAAAATATTTCTCGAGGAGGCCCTCGAAAAACAAAGGAACACGATGATGCATAAATTTTCCCAGATCCTTCAACGACTGCCCACCAGCGATGCATCTGCATCTAGCAGCCACTCTGGAGGCGCAAATCCCTTTAAGGTACAAGTAAAATTTGACATTCCCATATTTGAGGGTCAAATGGATGCAGATATCATAGATAGATGTTTGAATCTATTAAAAGGATATTTTTCAGTTCATGACTTTTCCGACCAGGAGAAGATTATTTTTGCACTCCTCAAAGCTATCCCCCATATCAAGGACTAGTGGGAAACCTACTGTGATAAAAAGAATGAGACAAAAACCTCTCTATTCTGAGTCGTACCCAATTGGAATTCTTTCCGAGATGCCATCAAGGCACAATATTATCCCGTGGGGAGCTATGAGGGCAAGTGCATACAATGGACCACGCTACGACAACAAAGGGATCAAGATGTGCATGAGCTGACGAATCTGTTCCATACCTTGTGCACAAAGTTGGGTATCAAATATTCAAAGAAACATTTGGTGCTAAAGTATCGCAATTTTCTGCACAGATACGTTCAGGAGGAAATGGAGTTCCTTGACATCTCCTCGCTTGGTACAACATACCGGTATGCTGCCAAGATTGAGAAAAAATTCAAACAGAAGAAGCGAGACTTTGGATCTGCGAATCAAAAGCAAGGGAAAGGTGCCCCCAAACCGCAGAACAAAGGACAAATCCAAGGCATGGTAGCCCAAGACAACCTGCCAAAGCTGCAAGCAAAGAACAACACCGCGAAGCCAAAGAACGACACTGGAAAGTGGTGTGAGTTCCATAAGAGCTCCACTGACAACACAAGTGAGTGTCAGGCCAAGCAATCGCTGGTGGCTGAGATGAGGGCTTCTCAATCATATGAATGCTCCGACTCTGAATCAGAAATTGACAAGGGGAATGACAAAGTGAATCAGATTATTGATGCGGATCCCAACGCCACTATTACCACTACGAAGATCCAAAAGGAGGAACTAGAAGATATAGAGGAGGCAGAGTGTCTCTCCCATTCCAAAGTGTGGGTAAAGGGTTCCCTGCTATGGTTCATTGTTAACAATGGGAGCCAACAGAACCTCATTTCAGCAGATGTCGTGAAGCCGTTGGGATTGCCGACCACAGTGCACCCACAACCATACACCATTGGGTGGATTCACCAAGGACAGGATCTCTGCGTCAGGCAACAGTGTCACCTTCCCTATAGCATCAAGCCTTTCATGGATGAGGTATTGTGTGGCATTGCCCATATTGATGTCTCTGATGTATTATTAGGCCAACCATACTTTTGGAAGTGACATGTTGTGTATGAGTCTCGACCTCGTGCTATTATTTTTACTTTGGGAAATAAGTTGTACAGGATACTAGAGGTACCACCGCCTCCCAATATCTCTTTGGTTACTACAAAAAAATGGCGTAAGCTCATTTCCCAAACCAGGAATTTTTTTTTCCTCATGATCTGCCCCTAGGGCAATAAGAAGACTGTGGCCAGGACCTCCATACATGGCTCTCTGCACGACAACAACAAATGGACAAGGTTGTGGAGGAGTACAGCGACATATTCACCTCACCCACAAGGGTGCCTCTACACTGTCAGGTCAAGCACCCCATTGACCTGACCCCAGGTGCGTCGCTACCCTATGGACCGTTCTATAGGTGCTATATTCTGGAAAATGATGAAATCAAGAGGCAGATTCAGGAACTGCTGCAGAAAGGGCACATCCATCCAATTTCATTTCCCTGTGGGAGCCCAATCGTGTTGGTACAGAAGAAGGACGAGACTTGGAGACTCTGTATTGACTATCGGGTGCTAAGCAAGATCACTATTCAGAATAGGTACCCGATCCCACAGATTGATGACCTTCTGGACCAACTCAAAGGGGAAAAATATTTCAGCAAGATCGACTTGAAGTCTGGGTATTACCAGGTACCAGTCGAACCCTCTAATGTGTGGAAGACTGCCTTCAAAGCCAAGGAGGGCCTTTTCGAATGGCTCTTCATGCCTTTCGGGTTGACAAATGCTCCCACAACCTTCATGAGGTTGATGGATGACATCTTACATCCATTCACCAACTCATTTGTAGTGGCATACTTAGATGACATTCTGTTCTTCATCCAGACTTGGGAAGAGCACCTCCACCGCATTCGAAAAGTCCTCCAAACACTGCGGCAACACAAGTTGTGTGCCAATTTGGAGAAGTGCATTTTTGGCATGACCCAAGTTCATTATCTGGGATACATTTTTGATGAAAGGGGGGTGCATGTGGATCCAGCCAAGATCCAAGTCATTCGGGATTGGCTAGCCCCAACCACCCTAACATAGCTTCGCAGCTTTCTGGGTCTTGCTAATTTCTACTGCAGGTTCATTTTAGGATTCTCTCATATCACTTGGCACTTAAGTCAAGTGACCGAGGGAGGAGCGAAAGAAAAATTATTTTGGTCGGAATCTCAATAGAAGGCGTTCGTAGAATTGAAACATCGCCTCTATTCTTCCCCAGTTCTCACATTACTAGACTTGTAATAGCCATTTGAGATCGAGACAAATGCCTCTAACTATGCTATTGGGGTAGTTCTTGCTCAACAGGGGCATGCAGTGGCATATCACAGTGAGAAATTTTCCGACACAGTTCGAAAGTATCCCACTTATGACAAAGAAATGTATTCTATTCTTGAGGCTTGTCGACAATGGAAGCATTACATTTTGGGGAAGGATACAATCATCCACACAGACCACCGACCCCTGCAGTTCATACAGACACAAGGGAAGTTGCAGAACGATCGCCATCAGAATTGGTCCACATATAGGCAACAATTTGATTTGAACATCAAGTATAAGAAGGGTAGCACTAATAATGTTGTAGACTGCCTCATCCGACCACCGATCGTGGCCATAAACACCGTTCTCAACTCTTGTGGGCATGAGACTTTTGATTGGATGCTTCTCTATAAGAGCGATCCAGAATTCAGCTACACATACAAGGCACTCTTGGCGGGTACACAAGTTCCAAATATTCACCTCCAAGATGTAGTATTATGTCACTTAGGACACCTTTGTGTTCATTTAAGCGAGAATGCGAAGATGATATGGGAAGCACACTACAGTCGATTCACTGGGCATGTTTGGGTCGAGAAAAAAATGGCAGTACTACAGAAGTATTTCTATTGGTCGAACCTTCGAAAGGATGTCGGGAAATACATCAAATCCTGCACTGCTTGCGCCATTGCCAAATTGACCATCAAGAAGCGAGGGCTCTATAATCCACTACCTACCCCTATTCAACCTTAGGAATCCATCTCCATGGATTACATGTCAGGCCTTTCCTGTACTAAGCATGGAAACAAGTGTGTTTTCGTGGTCGTCGATAGATTCTCAAAGATGGCTATTATGGCAGCCTGCAAGAAGAATATCACATCAGAAGCCACTGCTAAACTCTTCTTTGAATGAGTGTGGGTGAAATAAGGGATCCCACAGTCTATCATATCATATCATGAAAACAGGTTCCTCAGCACATTTTGGCCCAGCCTCTAGTCAATGTTGGACACCAAGCTCACCAAGTCGACAACTTTCCATCCCCAAACTGATGGCCAGACAGAGGTCATCGACAGGATGATTGTAAACATTCTGCGCATGTAAAATTCAAAGCATCCACGCACATGGTTTGAGAGCCTCCCCTATGTACAACATAGTTATAACCGGGCTCTCCACAGCTCAACCGGCCACAACCCCTTTCAGGTGGGTTTTGGATTCTAGCCACTATGTCCCATTGACGTAGCCATGCCATTTCCGGCTACTCAGGCCGATTCGGCTCATGTCCAATCTGAAGCTGGAAAATGAAACAACTTCATCAAGCGCATTCAACACATCCGCCAATAGGTTCATCACAGATTGGACAGAGCCAATGCTAAGTACAAGCAATGAAATGATCAACATCAGGTGCCACATAACTTCCAGGTGGGAAAAAAACTGTGGCTACATTTACAGAAGGACTGCCTCACTGGACCCCACCTCAAGCTTCGCCCACTCCAATATGGGCCATACACCATCACCAAGGCTGTAGGAAATAATGCCTTCGAGCTCAGTATTCCACCATTCCTTGGTCTGCATCCAATATTCAATGTAGACCGCCTTTGTCCCTATTTCCCACCTCTATTGGACACCTCTGACATTGTAGAAGAACTCACACCAAACGAGTTAAACCCAGATTTCATGGAATAGGCTACCATAGACTGTATCGGGCTGTCAAAGCTGTCCAACTCCTGCACTAAGGCAAGTGGTTCACCAGGGACCAGTTTCAGTAGAAGTTTCCTCATCTCATGGAGGAACTCAACGCAATGGGGACCATTTCTTCCTAAGGGGGGATGAATGATCTAGGTGGATATTGGTGGCCACCCTCCTGTTCCACTTGGGGCCCCACCATTGTCTCTTTCAGTTTTTCACAACTTACTATTTTTAGTAGTTTTTTGGGTCCTGAACTTCCAGAGCCGTTTTGAGGCCCTAAACAACGTTTTTTCGGCATCGTTTGTTCGGTGGATATGATTGTGTTCCAAAATTTATATTTGTAGTGACAGTTGTAGTCATCGAATAGATATTTCTAACGATGTATCATGTGCGTCAAACAGAGATAGTATGCCGAAATTACGTCCCCGAGAAGTTGAAACAAAAATTTACCCAAACAGGGCCCATAATTTTGATGCTTCATCTCCTAGGGTTAGTTTTTTGGATGTTTAGAGTTCTCCATTGTTTATCCATAATAAATAGGCCCTCGAGCCTCATTGTAACACAATTCAGAGGTCTATAGCCACCCTTCTCAGAGATTTTCTACCAGCACCCTAGCTATTTTATTTCCATCATATTTGTAAGCATATTTCTGTGATTTGATATTAATGAAATGAAACGTTATTTCCATTGTAACTCTATGTTCATGGTTATTTTTTTATTCTATTGTGTTCCTGCATAAATCCGGATCACTTTAAGACTTTCATGCATATGGCAAGCTATGGCAAGTATAAATTGTGTGGGTAAAAGGTAGTATAGGGAGAAAAGTACACAAGTGGAAGAAGATGAATAGCTGGTACCTATTTCAGGAAATATTTTTATCTTAAATCAGTCACACAACTATGATGATGACCTTTAACACAAATGCTATTTATGTTAAGAAAACAACACTTAGAAAGTAGATTGCATGTATAAAGTATTCCACAAATCCTTTCTGAAATATTCGCTGACATGTTTTATTACACTCATATAAGTTGCATAAAACTGAAAGTAGATAATTTAATGCTAAATCCTTTAATAAATGATCACTTACACCTTATTAGTTGCTACAATTCATATTTTATAAGAAATTAACAAAGAAAAGATACACACAAAAATTTAGATGTTCCTTGAATCACAAAATCCTTTAGCATGAAGCAAAAAGGTTTTTTATTATATTTGGTTTTCAGGTAGACTAACATCCAACCTAGAAATAGTATTTAGTACAAGTGCTATATATAGCAAGAGAGGAACCAAATCCAACTTTTTTAAAAATAAGCACACATTAATTCTAACATAACATGTCTCAAAAGACATTACATCCTTAGCTCCTCAAAATCTAATAGAAAGGACATATGAAGAAAGAAGAAGAGAAGAATTCTGGGCCAGAATGGTGAGTGTGTTGTCATGCTGCACCTTTTTCTACGGAATTATCTCCTTGGGTCTTGGGTCTTTAATAACAATATAGATTCATTTAATAAAACCTACAACAACCTCATAAACACCTCTCATCATCACTTGTATTATCCATTTGGTTATGGGCTCTTATCCATCCTTCACTGGCTCGGAAAGACTTGCTGATAGGTGTCAAAATTCAATTAAAAGAGGTGCTGCTAGAAATCCCAATAAAAACGTGTAACTGTGCAAAATATGGAATGCTACCGAAAATTCCAGTAGTGCTATGTCTCTTTTTTCAAAATGCACAGAAAATGCTGAAAATCCTGTGCTGAATTGTATTCCATGACACCTAGGCTATTGTTCAAAATTTGTAACCGATAAGTAAAAATGGATTAGTACCAAAAACCTTTTTACCTTTCCTCTATGTGTGATGTAGTTTCACCTAGTTTATCTAAATCATTTTTGTTGTCAACAGCTAATGTTTTGGATCTGGTTTCTCTTGTAGTTAACTCCTTGACAGGGTATTTTTCCTCCTTAGAACCCTTTTGTGTTTTTCTTCTCTTTGAGGGCTCTCATTATTGTTCCGAAGGCGTTTTGTTCTTTCTTTTCTTCATGGATTTCTTTGATTTCTCTGTCTTTTACTCTTCAGGTTTCCTTTCAATGTCAATGAATTCTGTCATTGGGCTTGGCTTGAGTAGAGCTTTGGATTTAAGATTAGAATTATTGTTGTCTCTTGTGTGCCTCTTTCTGGTGCTAATAGTAGGTTTAGCTTCTTATTTCTTATTTTTACTGTTGATTTCATATCCAACATCCTTAAGGAGTTCTTCATCTGATTGTGTAGGCTGATACCCCTTTTGCAACTTTTTCCGAATATGTGTTTCCAGAAATTTTGGTAGCACCTGCGCCTTTAACTTATCTGTTGTTGTAGACCTTCCTCTTCTGGCTCTAGTGTAGAAATTTCGAAATGGAGGAACAAGGGGTACTATCTTCATGGACCTAGGCTTTCTTGCTGAGGAGCTCTCTCCTTTTTCCACATTTATTTCATTTTTTCCTGCAGAGACCTTCTCTTTCTTACATTTGGCCTTCCTATGAATCTTTTCTTTCTGGGCCTTTATTTGTGTTCTTCTATTTGCAGGCTGAGGGTTTGAATGTGGAACTCGAGGTGTAGGTGCAGGTTGTCCTACCCTATAGAATAGAAAGTGGTCCTAAGTTTGGTTTCTCTTCCTCAACTCTTCTTCAACCGGAACTTTGATCCAAGCTTGATGGTATGAAATATACTCAGAAACATCATTATGGGTCTAAACCCTTGCTGACATCTTGGCCAAAATTTTGAACAAGAAAAATGGCAGATTTAATATGCTCATCCCTACAATATGAAGAAAAATCTCATGTGATAGAGGAATACCACTGTATACCTCCTTTCACATGTGAGGTATATCTTGGGAAGCTTAATTTCCTTTGCCTAGTCATTCTTTTTTTTTTAACATAATTGGTTGCTATTTTGTATTCCAAAAAAGAAAAGGAGGAAAAACTGCATGATTACATGCTAGACTGCTTGCAGTGAAGTGGAGGAAGTAACTACAACAAAATGATACATTTCCTCTGTTTCTAGTTTTCAAGAAGAGCTGAAATACAAATATTGCATATATGTGGATGAACTGAGACAGAAGAAAGACAAATTTAAAAGACATGCTTAATAGAAGAGGGCATATTAGTTAATATTGATGTGGCTAATGTGGCGCGTTGTAGAGTCCTTAGGATTGTCCTCATTTCCAGCATTCCTCAAGTTTTCGGAGGTGGAGCTTGGAGCGATGCGCTTCTCCAGCATGTATTTGAGAATTTGCACCGATTCTTCAGCATGAGTACATCAAGTGGAGATAGTGTTAAACTAATTTGGAAGAGAGGTGACCTTGTGGAGAAAGACATTAACATCTGCTTCATTTTTTTCATCCAAGATTTTTACCTCAGTTTGCAGCTTTTCATCAAGAATATTTTGATGAGCTCTAATTTAATCAAGCTCAGCTTGAAGATCTATGCAGTGGAGGCAATCTTCACTGCGAGCCATGTTGTAGGAGATTGTGAGACTAAGGGGAGTAATAAATGAGCAGAATTTCTACAAGTAGGGGAGGCGAAACTCAGCTAAGTATGACTGTTGTGAATTAGCGCAGAGGCTGATGAGAAGGACTGAAGAGGAAGAATAGCACAATTTATATGGGAACGCAGATTCAGGTAGTTAATGAGGATAGCAGCAAATGCAAGGGGGGTGGGTGGTGGGCCAAGAGGTGGAAGTGCCGGAGGCGCTGTACACAGCAGTGACCCAATGAAGACTGGAATCGAAATGCAAGCCAGGGGATTAAAAAACATATGGAGATAAGTATCAGCAGGGAGGGAGAAGGGGAATGCCAGAAGGAGTAGGGGGTGAAGAGATAAATAGGGTTGCAAGGGAGGAGGGAGCCTGCTCGGGGGGAGAACCAAGACGATGAAATCACAAGCAGAGTAAGGGTGCGAGTACGAAGGATGATGAGAAGTGTTGTGAGGCCAGATTGAAGGATCGGATAGGATCTAAGGACAAACAGAAGCAGGATCATGGCAGAGGCATAAGATTTAAAACATCATTGCAAAGGATTTGCCTCGAGATTCGATTGCAAGCCCTGTTGGCAAGTAGATCTGCATCTTTATTGAAATTCCGGAGAATATGAAATAAGGATGTGTACTTCATACCATCCAGGATATTGCGGCATCTGCTGATAGTTTGGTAGAGTGCTATATTAGGAGTTGGGCGATCATGATTCATAAGATCAATGAAAATGGAGGAATCTCCAAAGATCATAGCATTTGTAATATTAAGCTTCTTTAATTGATACAAACCTTGGAGAAGAGCTAAGGCCTCCGCTCTGTTATTAGAGAGGGTGCCAAGACCCCATTAAAATGTTGTGAGAGTACTACCATTATCACTCCTTATGATGCCTTCAGCCCCTGCAATGCCCAGATTTGATTTGGAAGCCCCGTCAAAGCAAAGAGAGGGTTTGCCGCTACTCTTTATCCATTCGACGAAGTCATCTTCTTTGAGCTAGATCTTCCATATTGTATCTGTTCTGTAAGGCTGTTTAGGTGGAGGAGTAATGCTGGTATTTCTATCCAATAGATTGCCAAGAAAAATCCTTTCCTCAGTGCAGATATCACTATAGTCAATTTTGTTGCTGTTCTTAGCAGAGATTGTTTCAAGGGTGAGACTCCAAGATTTGCTGCAAACTTTCCTAAAAGAAGGCTCTTTGTTCCTGAAGATCTTCATGTTCTTAGTGAGCCAAATGTTCCAAAAAACCACATAAGGAAGGGTGTCCCAAACTCTCTTGGAAATTTTGTTCTTCTTTTTTCCCCATGAGTAGCTACTTTTCCAAGAATGGAGGACCTTAGTAATGGTGCCATGATGCACCCAGCAGGGCTGAAAGAAAGGGGTGAGCTCAGTCCAACAACGGGAAGAAAAGGAACACCCAATGAAGATATGGTGGGCTGTCTCTTTAGCGTTTTAACAATTTGGGCACATCGAAGGTCCGAGCACACCTCTTTTCTTGAGATTTTCAAAAGTTAAAATTATTTCTTTCAGAACAGTCCATATGAACATTTTGATCCTGGGAATTGCATCCTATTTCCATACTGCCTTCCAGTTGGGCCAGATAGGCATAGGATAATATTCATTGCATAGATGATGATAGGCTGCTTTGATGGTAAATGTTGAACCAGAGGGGTCCCATCGGAATCCATCAATGTTGTCCTTTTCTAAAGGAGCCAAGCCATGAAGGTGAGATTGGAGGTTGCCAAGATCTGTTTCAAGATGGGTTGGAACTTTAGGGAATTGCCACCCAGTCCAGATTTGGGTATGGGAATCCCATTTGGAGAATTGACTTAAAAATTTAAGACCCATATTGCTGAATAAGGAAAGAATGCGCTAGGTTCCAGGTCTGTTAATGATGGGATTTTTCCCCATAATCTGATCTTCCCCAACATTGATGGTGTTACCTCCCATGGGGACTTTGGAAATATTTTGAGCTAGGAAGGGGATGGATTATTTGTAGAGAGCTTAGATTTTGGAGCAAGGTCTATTAGGGATATCCTCATAAAAGAGATGTTTCTGGGTGGAGTTGAGGTATTTGACTTCCAAGACTTTTTTCCACCAAGCCTGATTCCCATTAATTAGCCTCCAGACAATATTTCCTCCAAAGGATTTTTTCAGAAGCTTGGGTGAGTGAAATCCAATTCCTCCATGCTCCTGCTCTTGGATTAATTGCCTCCATTTGACAAGGTTATATTTCATTTTGTCATTCTTTCCTCCTTGCCAAAGAAAGTGCCTGATGATAGCTTCAATTTTGAGGTGGATGATAGCAGGGGCTTGAAGTAGGGTGAAGTGGTACAATGGCAGGGAAGAACGACTAAATTTAAGGAGGATAAGGCGGCCTGCTGGATTGAGCCATGATGAGCCCCATTGTTGAACTTTTATCTTCATTTTATCAATGGTGACATTCCAAACATCAACCTTCAAAGGGCCAACACTCACATGCATTCCCAAGTAATTGAAATGGTCCCAATTCAGATTTCAAGGAACACCAAATATGTTAGCAATGCTGTGAAAGGTTTGGTTAGTTGAATTCCATCCATAGATGCACATTTTTTGATGATTGATCAGTCCTTTAGAGAAGAGCATGAATTTTTCCAAGACAGTTTTAAAGTGCTGAGCAATGATGTTGTACGCTCCTCCCTTCAAAAGTGTATCATCTTCAAATTGAGATTTGTTCATATTTTTAACTCCATTGCCGAATTTGATGCCTGTAATGATACCCGCTCGTCTCATATGATCCAAGGACTTGTTAAAGGATTTCTCCATGAGGATGAAGAGTTGGGGGGAGAAAGGACATCCCAACCTTAATCCTCTAGAGGATTGAAAAAAGGGAGTTGGTCTTCCATTGATAAGCAGTGCTATCCAGGGTCCTGAGATGAAGGAGCTGATAAGAGCAAGGAAATTTAGATCAAAACCCTTTTTTTGAAGCACTACAAGGAGGAAGGAGTGCCTAACCTTGACAAATGCATTGGCAAGATCAAGCTTTAAAATAAATCCTTTTTCTTTGCGAGAGATGATAGAGTGAATCGCTCCTTGAACAAGGAGGATGGAATCAATAATTTTCCTCTGGGATATGAAGCCCCCTTGGTTTTACGAGATGAGGCTATGAATATGAGGTTTGAGGCACATGGCTAGAATTTTTGTGATGATCTTGTATGAGGAATTGCGGAGAGAGATGGGCCTAAATCTAGAGAAGGAGGAGGGTCGGTTTTCTTTGGGGATAAGTGCAAGGAATGTAGAATTGGTGTAACCCCTCATTTTTTTCTTGCGTTGGATCCATTGTATCATTTTCACAAGATCCTTTTTTATCAGATCCCAATAATTTCTATAAAAGGTGATAGAAAACCCATCTAGCCCAGGAGCTTTATTCGAATGCAAAGCCCAGATTGCATTTTTGAACTCTTATTCATCTATTTCTATGTTGAGAGTGTTGTTTATATCTTCAGTGATCATGGGTGGAAGGTGTTGTAGAAGATCGAAGTAATCTTTAGGAATTCTTGTCTCAATTAGAAGATATTTGAGGTGTGTGGTGGCTGCACTTTTAATAGCTTCTTGATTAGTTTGTAAGTGGCCATCTACGTCTATGATGGAGGTAATGTTGTTTTTTTCTTTTCAGACAGTGGCTTGCTTGTGAAAAAAAGTAGTGTTTTTAGCACCTGCTTGGAGCCATAAGTTCCTTGATTTGATACGCCATTTCTCCTCCTTTTTTCTGTTGGCGTGGTAGAGCTACCAATAGAGGTCTTTTTCCTAATTGAGGCAATCTTGATTAAGGCCCTGAGTTTCAATGTTGTTGTGTACATCCTCCAATTTGGATTTCACTTCAATCTTGATTTGTTCGGGCTCTTTGTATTGGATTTTGGCCCATTCCTTCAGTGCCAACTTAGTTTTTTTTAGTTTGGTCTCCCATATAAAGGATGGAGAGCCTTCAACATGTTGAATCCAAGTGTTGCGCACCAGCTGGTTTGCGTCCAAAATTTCATTCTAGAGCGAACTTTATTTGAATGGAATGGGACCAAGAGAATGATGATCTCCAAAAGTGAGAGTGATGGGATAATGATCCGAGGCCGGAAAGGGGAAAATGCTGGCAGTGGCTGTGGAGTAGTGTGAAATCTGGGTGACAACAACTAGGATTCTATCAAGTCTTTCCATGATGTTGTCTCTCCCTATTCTTCTGTTGCCCCAAGTGTATCTACGATTCTTTGGTGCAATGTCCACTAACTCGTGATCTTGCATTATATCTTCAAGCTGATCTCTTGAAGGGTCTTGGTTGAAGCAGCCTCCTGTTTTCTCATTTTCATGGAGAATTAATTTGAAGTCCCTTCCCATTATAATACTGCTGCTATCCTCATTATTTATGTCTTCTTTGATGGAGCTCCAGCAGAGCTCTTTGTCCCTATAATTATTAGGGCCATAAACATTGTAAACTGTGATTTCTTTATGATCTATGCAGTTTTCTAATGTCACTTTGATCCAATTATAATTTAACGTGGTGTATTTTTGTTTCCATATGCTATGATTCCAAAGGGTGGCTAATCCACTAGAGGCTCCTCATGACTCTAAAAGGGCTCCACCATAATGCTTCATTTTGTTAATTATTGCCTCATTTCTAATTCTCCTTGCTTTGTTTCCTGTAGGAGAATGATTTCTGATTTCTCTTGATTTGTTAGATCTCTTAGGGATACTATTTTGGAGGGATGCCCTAGACCCCTGTTATTCCACAAGAGGAATTTCATCATTACAAAAAGGATGTTCAGAGAGTTGCTTTCCCTTCTTGTTCCTTTTGTCCTGTATCCTTACTATTCTATCCCAGTATGTAGGTTTCAATGGGGTTTTGGGTTCCCAATGTAATATCCTTTTCTGCATTTTCATCATGGTGTTGCTTTGTAGATTTCCTTCCAGGGCCATGTTTTTTTTGGTTTCAAGAGTTTATCCATGCTCCTTCGCAGAGTTTCTTGTGATTTGAACAGAAGAAGGATCCTTAGAGGAGGAAGGAGGATCGGGGATGGTGGGAGATGCTCAAGGAGAATCAGGTTGGGAGAGGGGTGTAAGAAGGGGGGGATCCTCGTCGGGGAGGGAGATAGATGAGAAGGGATTGGATAGATCCAGTAGAGAGTTAGGAGGGGAAGAGGAAGAAGCAGAAGGTTGATGGCTCGGATCCGGGATCTTGGGGAAGATGAGGGCAAGGGATTAGGCTTGGGAGGAGGCGCAACAGGGGAGATATTCTTAGGGTTCGAGGTGGTCTTCTTTCGTTTAACATTTTCCCATTGTAAATCAGTCTACGGGCTTTCAACATCAATAATTTTAGAGCAGCGATTAGCAAAGTGGCCATACTCGTGACATACCTTGCATTTAAACAGGATCTGATCGTAGTCGATCTATTGGATATGCATCCATTCATCCACTTTTATCTTGATGGCCTTAGAGAAGCCTTTGCCCAAATCCACCTCAACACAGATCCTAGCACAGGATTGCATGTTATCCTTTGGTTCACTTCGATCAATGAATTTTCCAATTGCGTTCCCGATGGCTCTAACTGAATCATCTCCCCAATAGTGTAAAGGGAGGTGTGGAAGGCACACCTAAACCAGTAAAAAATTTGGGACATCTCGTTCAGGGTCAAATTTCAGCGTCCATTTGTTGAGGTACAAGCCCCTGGTGTCCATAAAATAGGGCTCATTTCTGAAGATCAGATATTTATCTTCTTTTGTTTCAAAGTGGAAGGTGAAATATCCCCTTCCGCAGAACGCAATGGAGATTTTTCCATTGATCTTGTCAGACTAGTTGCATTCAACCCATCTTTGCATTGTCTTTGGCGAGGGTCAGAGCCCGGTAAACTAACTAATGAGGCCCTTCTCAGCAAGAGAAATGGCAACCATATGAGGGAGAGAAGGAGGAAGAACAACCTCCTGCAAACCTTCAATCTTCTTCACAAATATAGAGGTTGTTGGCCTAGGGCGAGGAGGGCCCAAGGAGCTAACGAGGGAAGAGAAGGCTTGGTCCTGAATCAGAGAAGCAGCCACCTCCGGGGAGGACTCTGGAGGGGCCATGCTAAAGAAGGAGCAACGACCAGCTGAGGGCCAAGGAGGGGCGCAATAACGCATGCTCAAGTAGAGAGTGAGCAGCCTCCAAAAACTATGCTTTTAAAAAAAAATTAATTGCTTGCCCAGTCATTCTTAAGGTAGCTACTTTGGATACATTTTTCCTAGTTTGTAGCTCTGTGAGAATCCTTGAGGAAGTTGTTGAGATCACCTCCTCTAATAACCTGTCCCTTGAACCACCTTTCTCCTTCCTGGGGAAGGTTAAAGGCTTTAGAAATGGAGTCTTAAGAAACCTTCAAAGTGAGGCCATAAAATGTAGCTTCATGTCCATAAAAAGAGTTAGCAAATTCTTGAGAAACCCCTGAATGAGAGCTCCCCAACCTGGTACAAAGAGGATACCATCCTGAATACAGAAATAGAGTTCTTACCCTCGAATTAGCATCAACCAAATCTGCACCCTGTGGCTCTGTTCGATTTATCTTACCACATGTTTTAGTCATCTTCAGAAAAATAAATGACTATGTCTCCTGCAAATGATAGGTGGAAGAATAGGAAGAATTTTACCTTACAGGTGTGGCCTGTATTCTCCTTCGTAATCTTGTCTGAAATCCATAGTTATTCTCCAACAATGACTCTCAGCAAATTCGAATCTAACAACTAAAAATTTGAATGATAGAATTCCTATTTTTTCGGTGGTTTTAAAACTAAATCTTGGTTCACCACCCCATGCAAATCACCCTCCATCATTGAAAATATTAATGATCATGATGTGTACCATGTGACACACCATCACCACCTTCAGTTGGATGTGTTTTCCGTATGGGAGCTCCAAATGGCTTATGGAAAGTGTGTTTATGACTTGTAGTCACCTCCACAAACTATGTTCTTGATTGGCTGGAATTTCCGGCAGCTCTGATGTGTAAGCAGCTAAATGGTTATGACGTGTGGTGAAATCATCATGATCCCTATGATTCAGAAAAACACGTACCTTAATACATGGATGACTGACTTGGCGTAGACAGGCACGACGGGTAATGGTTCACTGATTATCTGTTGATGACACATGTGACTCAACGTATACAACAACTTGACCTTTTGCTAACTGACTATAATACAATGCCTGTCATTAGATACTAAAAGATTTAAAAAATATTTGATGTGTATTAACACTATGACACATGGTAGACCTAAAGTGGGTGCGCTTTTCCGTTTTATTTTAAAAAAAGAGTATGCTTCCAGAAATTTTGGTAGCATTGGAAATAGAGATAAAAATACTAACACATGAAATAATAGACTGCCCGAAAGGCTAAAAAAACTAGTGCTTCTGGAAATTTTGGTAGTGCCCTTTGTTTTTTTTGAAAATTTTTGAACTTTAATTCTAAAAATAAAACTATGGAATGGACGCATGACTTAGAAAAGAACTATGCTAACACTAGGAAATTGTATTTTCATTTTAGAATGTGAGGCCTTCAAAGACACTGGGGAAAGTTATGCACATATTTTAACATCTAGCTATTGGGATAATCTATTCAGTGAGGGGTTTTTCCAGAAGATGGAAGCATTTATTGTGAGACTTCACAGGAAAATGGTTGAATACAAGAGCTACATGCAGAAGAAATCTCTCCCATAGGCTATCTTTAGCCTCGTGGACATTAAAATAATTTCTTCTTCTTCTTATATCAAGGAAAAAGAAGTTTTTTGAATAGTAAATTATAATTGTCTTTTAAATTATTAAATTATTATTATTATTATTATTATTATTTGAAAACAACCTACCTAAAGTACCGCCTGTATCATTATGTACCGTTGATTTTCATGTTAGACGATTCAAATGATTTCAACCTTTGATTAACTACTATTATTATTCAGTTATGAAAACGAATTTAAACTTCTTGGACGGGCATTTGCTAGGGATGGGAGGCGTCTACGATTACTTTCAGACTGTTTACGGGTTCCTAGAAGCTCAGAATATGGAGAATTTTCGACAGATTTACAAAAAAGAGAGGCTTCTTCTCATAGGAGGGGAAGAGAGCAGAGCAGTCCTCGATTTCTGTGTACAAGTGGCTTCAAGCAAGATATTCTTATCTGATATTGAACTTGAATTTCGTGTGATTTTGAAATCAGCCGCAAGAATTTGGCTGGGGAAAGAGCTTAATTTTGATTTTGCACCGAGATTTCTCACATTTGAGCTCCCTGACCTTCAATGCTAATAAAGAAGTCATTTCTATGTACAACAATACTTCTAGAAAATTCTCGGTTTGTCTTCAAATCATGTAAATTTCCATCTGTTGTATTTTCTTTATTTCCATGGTTTGTTTTGCAAAGAAGTACTTTTTTGCTTGCAATTTGAACAGATTTTGCGATTCTAACTTGAAGCGATGATACCAGCAATATAGCTTTAAGGTGGAGCGATAATAATAGTAAATATTTTCTATAGCTTTAAGGTGAAATGATAATAACAATAAATATTATTGTATGCAGATTTAAGGTGGAGTGATAATACCTGCAATGTTAAAGAAGTCATTTTTATGTACAGCAATTATAATTCGAGGTACTGTTGAGGGACAATGCTCGACTTATCTTCAGATCATCTAAATTTCCAGGTTGTTGTTGCATTTTCCTTATTTTCATAGTTTACTTCGCAAAGTAATGCTTTTTTTTTCCCTAGATTTGAACAATTTCTACGATTTTAGCTTGAACCGATGATACGAGTTGAAGCTTTAAAGTGGAGTAATAATAATAGTAACTATTTTATCTAGATTTGAGGTGGAGTGATAAGAGTAAGAAAAAAAAATTGAGCATCTTTAAGCTGGGCTGAACATACGAATAACTATTCCTGTGCGTTGTTGTACATTATGTTTCCAGACTACATCTTTCTGTTTCAGATCTTTAATTATATTTTGGATTTTTTTTTCAAAATCTTAGCGAATTTAAACAATGTCGCTGCTTCCATTAGCTTTGTTTATGCATATTGTTGGCATTTGCATCAGCGTTATTGTTGTGGTGTTCCTGACTGTTTACGGGTTCCTAGAAGCTCAGAATATGGAGAATTTTCGACAGATTTAGGAAAATAGAGGCTTCATGTCATAAGAGGGGAAGAGAGCGGAGCAGTCCCCGATTTCTACGTATAGGTGGCTTCAGGTAAGATATTCTTATCTGATTTTGAACTTGAATTTCGGCTGATTTTGAAATCAGCCGCAAAAATTTGCTGGGGAAAGAGCTTAATTTTGATTTTGCACCGAGATTTATCACAGTTGAGCTTCCTGACCTTCAATGCTAATAAAGAAGTCATTTCTATGTACAGATAAAGAAGTCATTTCTATGTACAACAATACTTCTAGACAATGCTCAGCTTGTCTTCAAATCATGTAAATTTCCATCTGTTGTATTTTCTTTATTTCCATGGTTTGTTTTGCAAAGAAGTACTTTTTTGCTTGCAATTTGAACAGATTGTGTGATTCTAACTTGAAGCGATGATGCAAGCAATATAGCTTTAAGGTGGAGCGATAATAATAGTAAATATTTTCTGCAGCTTTAAGGTGAAATGATAATAGCAGTAAATATTTTATTGTATGCAGCTTTAAGGTGGAGTGATAATACCTGCAATGTTAAAGAAGTCATTTTTATGTACAACAATTATACTTCAAGGTACTGCTGAGTTACAATGCTCTAATTATCTTCAAATCATCTAAATTTCCAGGTAGTTGTTGCATTTTCCTTATTTTCATAGTTTACTTCGCAAAGTAATGTTTTTTTTTCCCTAGATTTGAACAATTTCTTCCATTTTAGCTTGAATCGATGATACGAATTGAAGCTTTAAAGTGGAGTAATAATAATAGTAACTATTTTATCCAGATTTAAGGTGGAGTGATATTAGTAAGCAAAAAAAATTGAGCAGCTTCAAGCTGGGCTGAACATACGAATAACTATTCATGTGCATTATTCTACATTATGTTTGCAGATTGCATATTTTTATTTCAGATCTTTAATTATATTTTGGATTTCTTTTCAAAAGTTTAGCAAATTTAAACAGTTCCGATGCTTCTATTAGCTTTGTTTATGCATATTGTTGGCATTTTCGTCAACATTATTGTTGTGGTGTCCCTTGCTTCATTGAAGCGAGCTTTGCTTTGTACTGCATAGAAAGACAAACGTTGAAAACTTGACGAAAGATTGCGGCTTTCCAAATATTTTAGTTCCTTTAGCAAACAGGCATTCTGGCCCTCTGTTCAACCACATGTGTTTTAAAGTCGCTTCTGAGGAACCGGCCTATACTAAAGGCAATTTTTTTAAGTTGAATTGGTAAGCCCCATATTTATTAAAATGTGTCCTGGATCTCATGACCGATGACAAAGGGGCAATGTTATCAGACTATGTTGTTCGAATGAACAAGAAATGTCCTCAGGAAGGAAGGACGTTGGATTTCCAGGACTGTGCTTCTACAACTTTTGAAATACCACATGTGAACTTGCTTCATTGAGATAATTATTTAATTTAATGGATCGTCATGGAAATTTTATTTTTAATATATTAATTATTAATTAGCTATTATAATTTTTCTTTTTAAGAGATTAAAAGTAGTTGACAAAATGTATTATAAAATACTTCTTTTAACCTTACAAATTCGAATATATTGCAATCGCGTATAGGATGCATTTAGAAAATGGTAAAAATAAGTTTATAAAATAGTAAAAATATATTATTAAGATACTTCTTTTAATATTGCAAATTCAAATATAATGCAATAGTGTATAAGATGCATTTAGAAAATGGTAAAAATAAAATGATTGCAATTCCATATAATCTAAAATACAAATCTAATTTAAATATTAGTTTCTCTAAAATGGAGAAATAAAGAAACAAAGAAGAATTACACCCTAATTCATTTATATAATAATTTTTTATTTTATGGATATTTGTTTTTAATCTAATATATTAATGGTTTGACATTGAAAAGGTTTAAGGGCTTTTGATATTGAAAATAATATTTTATTTTACATGGAGTAATCAAGGATTGAGGGAGGGAGGGATGAAGGTGGTATGGCAAATGTTATTACAAGTACAATGTTTTATTACTTTTTCTTATCATTATGTCATAGGGTAAGTTTGGTGTACTAATCATTTAAACAACAATAAATTCTCAAATATGTTGGTCATTTCTTCTATGCATATTGGGTTTGGTGGATTAGGTTTTGAATTTGGAAAGTTTCTTGAGATTCTTCCACACTAGTTCATGATGGTGCTAGATGCATTTGAATTTGGTTATGTTAGTAGGTTTTTGACCTTAACAAATCTATTTGTATATAACTATAAACTCCAACTAGTTCACCACCTTAAAACTCAACTTCTTCATCAAGGCTTGGACAATGGCCTTCCAACATATCAACAAATTATATTATGAGTATTCTTGGAAGGTCTTCTAATGAATTAGGTTCATTGTACTTTTAGAGGATAACTTATCTTCATAGACCCTTATTTGATGTGAGCCTCCATATGCATCTAGCTACCAAATCCTTCCGAAAATGATGCATATTCTTAAGCTCCAACTCCTTCACCACCTTAAAACTCAACTTACTCTATACTACTATTTCCTTTGTTACTGCTTTACAGGGTTTCCTTTGCAACATATGGTGAAATTGCTAGTTATTATTATTTATACAAATAGTTAATATATGAGTTAAGTATAAATACATTTAAAAAATATGTAACAAAATTTTTAACCATTAAGATTCACTCTATTCTATTATTGCTTACTAGTATCACAATGCTCAAAACACCATAATGGATGTTCATATGATATAATTATTTTTTAATTAATCAATTTAATCAAAAGGACAAAAATGAAATAACTGCTATTTAGATAAATGTCAGCATTTGATTTATGTCTACTACCAAAAACATTCTAGAATATTCTATGCGTATAAATCTCTACCATCAATTCAATAACTATTGATATTTACATTTAAATTTCAAATGACCTATTCAAAAACAAACATGTTTCTTAACCATAAAAATTCAGATTCATTTTACCATAAATATTTTCAACTTACAAATAAACTTTATTACAATGTGCAAAGAAAAAATTTTAAAATTTTGGCTAAATATAAAAGAAACGGAAATAAACAATATTACAATATAGCATGTAATATAGGTTGGTGGAAACTACGTAGATGTCTAACACACCTTGCATATGTGTGAAGCAAGCCGAAATGATCGTGAAATGACAAAAATATTTTTTGGTCGATATCATACTCTCCAATTGTGTGAGTTGGTTATTTATTGTGATTCGACCAATAATGGTGAAGTAATCAGTTGTGGTAGCTCATCACGTTGGGCTAACTAGGTGAGTTGGTTGAAGATTTTGAAGAATTCGATGTTGAGGATTAAAGTTATATAACCAGTTGATACAGAGTTGTTGGAGATTAGGAAGGGTTTTTACGAATTATTATTTTTATTTTAGTTTCAATATTATATGTCTAAAATATTATAATTTATTTCATACGATACTAGTTTATATACTATTTTTTAATTAATCAATTGAATTAAAAGATAAAGAAAGTTATAATTATTTTGGGAATTTTCATTTTAGTTTCAATATTACATGTCTAAAATATCATAACATATTTCATATAACACCTGTTTATTGTTATTTTTTAATTAATTAATTTAATTAAAAAATAAAGAAAGACATAACTATTTTGGGAATGACTATCAATTTTTCATTTATATATACTATTAAGAATATTTTAGAATATTCCATATAAACTATTCTAATCAACATACTTATTATATATATATATATATAATTTTTTTTAGCAAAATGAAATATATCATGAAAAAATTACTTTAATTTTTATAATAGATTAATACTTATGAATTTTTATTAGTCATTTAATAACTATAACTTCCCTAATTTATAAGTTTTATATCTGGTTATTAATTCATTGCTCAATTCTCTACTTTATACAACTCATTCACTTTAATTTTTCATAATTTTACATGAATTTAAACCCATGAGCATGTTGATGTCTTATTTATTTTTTTAATATAATTATAATTATTGTTTAATTTTAAAACACACAAGTACCATGTCAATTTCACTCACATACATTATACATAATTAAAATTTATTTTTAACAATTATTTTTATTAAATTTATTTCATTATAAAAATACAATTAGAATTCTTTAATATTTCTTAATATTTATTGGTTTTATAATTTTCTATGTAATTATCTAAAATATTTATATAAATTAATTTTCACATATAATTAAATTTAGTTTTAGCTTAGATTAAAATTTTCTATTACTATCATTATATTATTTTCATAAAAAAAAAAATCAATTTTTAAATTCAGTCCCATGCAAATGACATAATATTGATACGACCAGAAAAAACACAAAACCAACCTCTTTTCAAGGGAATGAAAAACTAAAAATGTACTCAATGCCCACTCCCCTTTCCAAAACCTTAACTCCCTTCTACCATCATATGGTAATAACAACTGATAAAAAAGAGACCCGTTACTCTTTAAACATATAATACCAACAATAATGTCACGTCTTAAAATATTTTCGCTAAATAACTCTTTCGTCTTATCTTTAATCTACATCTTTATTAAATATTTTATTTTCAAAACATGAAATATAGGTAAAAGCGGGTTGGTTTTATGCTTTGTTTTCGTTTTTTCTTTTTTCTTTTTAAATATGGGGGCATAAGTGGATTATTGTACGGGTTGTAGCGATTCTAGTTCTCGGTTAGAAATTATCTGACATTTCTTTATTCCTCAAAAATATGTATTAATATTTATTTATTTATTTTTATATAAATTATATATATAATTAATTTATTAATCAAGTATTATTATTATTATTATTATTTAGTTTCACTATTAATTTATTTTATGATTTAATTTGTTTACTAATTTGATAAAGATTCATTGAAATGAAAGTTTGACTTTTGAAAAAATTATCTTTTGTATTTTATGATCTAATTTGTCTATCAATCCAAATGTGTAAAATCCAAATCACTATGTTGAATCTAAATATGCAATAAAAAAATAATTTAAAAAACACAAATCAAAATTTCACTGCAAATATCTTCGCATAATTCCAGCCAGAAATCTACCTGAAACTCCAAAAAGTCACACTTCAAGATAATTCCTTTAATAATTAAGATATAAATGTCCTTTTTATTGATTAAAATTAATTTAAAAAATATACTTTGGAAGCTTTAACATTTGACTTGTCAAAAACAACAATCAATATAACAACTCATCTTTATCCTTCATCATGGAAGTCTATATAATAAATAATCTAAAATCATCTCTACCTTTGCAATTGTACATTCTTTAAAACATCCACAACCTTCTATGACCTCCAGTTAATATAATACTAGCACAACCCCACTTACTAATGTGGTTGATATAGGTTTATCCATGTTATTTCATATGCCATCCATTTGCATATATCAACTTGGTTGTGCTAGTTACAGCTGAAGTGTGTAGGGTGGTTCATTGACCATGGTTGATAATGGTTGACGAGGGTTGATAACATTGATTAAGGTTGATGAGATGGTCAAGCTTACATTAATGTTAAAAAAATGGCTAAATTAATGGTTGAGATGGTTGATGACCATGGCTGAAGTGGGTAGACCATGATTGATCATGTTTGACTATGGTTGACCATATTGACAATGACTTAAGAGCGTTGATAATGGTTGATGTTGGCATACTCGACAATTGTTAACCATAGTTGACTATGGTTGACCATGGTTGGCCATGGTGGATCATGGTTGGCCATGGTGGATCATGGTGGAACAACATTCTAGCCATAGATATCTTAATTGAGCATTAGGGTTAATCATGGTTAATCATGGTCGACCATAGTTGATCATGGTTGACCTTGGTTGACCATGTTCGACCATTATAACCATGTTCATCTTGGTTAGCCATGGTTGATCATGGTTAATCTTGGTTGATTTTGGTTGACCATGTTCGACCATGGTTGATCATGGTTGACCATGCATGACCATGTTTGGCCATGGTCTATCTTGATTGACCATATTTGACCATTCTAACCATATAGATTTTGATTGACCACCATGGTTGACCACGGTTAATAATAGTTAACCATTTTTTACAATGGTTAACCTCTTATTATAACCTACTACTTCTATTTAGCATGCACATTAAAAACTAGTAATTGTTATCTTTACTCAACCTTTTCTCCAACCATTTTTCTTAATATAATAGTTAAACAAACACTTTCATTTTAAAATGGTATAAATTAAAAAAAAATATCAAAATCCCTCATGATAAATCCCCAACACCAATTTGATCAAAGGCCTTGAACCACCACCTCCTCATCAATCCCCATCCCAATTGCATCACACATTTGAACAATTTGAAAATTTTTGGTTTACTAATGGATTATATTGTTAATATTTTCATTTTCTTGGTGCTATTTGAAGCTTGATAGTCATTAATCTTGGGAATGCCATTAGTAAAAAAAAAAAAAAAAAAATCTCCTTATGTTAAAGTAGTGAGGTGGTTGGTTATTTTTTTGATTATTGTAGAAAATATATATATATATATATATATGAAGAAACTTAGGTTGGGCAGTGTTAGTTTATTACATTTTCCTAATTCTCTAAGGAAAAACTTTGTAACTTTATTAATGAAAACAAAATTACATGTTACATGTGATGGTAATTGTCAATCAAGACAGGTTATGAAATTGCAAATAAGAACCTATAGTACATGGGGAGAAAATTAAGATTTTCCCCCTTTCTTCTTTTCAACATTACGCCATGCACCTTGTGTTAGCGTGGTAGAGATAAGGGTGAGCTAATTTTCTTCTATGATTGCTCCATTGTCCTTATCTGAATCTGAGTAGTATGAGTTGTGTTGTCTTTTATTTCCTTCATTGTCTGGTGCCCCAATGTTCTTTGCTGGCTGAATCGTGGGGGTAAGGTCAAAAGGATATTGCATCTCTTGTTCTTGTGTCTCCGGATCGGTGGTTGTCTAGTTATTCTCATTTGGGATGTGTACATCCTCTCCTTATTTTGTCTCCTTTTCTGGTCCACATGAAGGAAATTGTCAACCCTTGGGTGTTTTCCCTGTCTTTTTATTTTTCTTGTTATATCTTTTTGCTTCAGGGCATGTATTTTGCAAATGACTGGTGTTCCTGCACATTCTGCGTCGAAATGTAGTGATTTCTTAGTCAATTTGTTGTGTCCATTTCTGTTGTTTTTTATTCAGTAATATACTTTCCAATAGCCCTTTACAGAGGTCCACTTCCAAACAGATTCGTGCAAAGGTGTAGATCCTATCCTCCAAGTGTTGAGTGTTTGTTTTTATATATCTCCCAATGATGTTCCCTATGCCTTCCAAAACATATTCATTCCAAAAATGCAGAGGAAGGTTGTATAGCTGAATCCATACCAACATTCTGGTTACTTCTATAGTATTTGCATCAAATTCTGGGAACCAAGGTGTGATGAAAACCCCGGTGGATCCCGAGAACCATGGTCCCTCCATAAGGATGATGTCTCTGGCTTCCAAGGATGAAAACTTCACAATGAAAAACCCCTTTGAACAAAGGTGGATTTCACAGTCCATGGTCCATTCTTTTAATATCTTGTGAAAGAGCTCCATTGGTTTGGGCCAGAAGCTGTTAAATCTGTATAATATTGCTTGAGATTCAAAAGTGGTTTGATGTTCGTCAATCTCTAGAATATCTATATTCAATTCCAATAAACAATTTAGTGGCTCCATAATGTATGGTTTGGGGGAATTCTAGGTTGGTTAAGTTGGTGTTGCTGCTTTGGTTTTCCCCTCTAAATATTCCTATATGAAGGACCTTTGGGGATGTTTGTTTTTGAAGTGTTGGTTCCCCTTATGGGTCCTTGAGTTCTGTGTTATTCTGTTGTGCCTCCTCTCAATCTCAGGTTGAGATAAATGGTGGATCCTTGACCAATGAAGTAATATTTTATTGAGCAGGAGTTTTTAAGAGACCTCCCACTGTATATCAAAAATTGCAGATGACATGGGTAACCAAAGCATAGACTGATATTTTTTTTAGCGCTACAACCCCGTCGGTATCCTAAGCCCATATTAAAAACCTATTCCCCACAGGGGGTTTTATGAAAATCTGAAAGTGAACAGAGCATACCTTTTTGTCTGTAACTCTTTTGTAATCTCCTATGGCGTTCTTCTCTGGCATCGTAGACAAGGTTTGCAGGGTCCCATGTAACTTTGCGCAATAATGATCGGTGTGAGAGGTAGGACATTACAGAAAGACGAATAGCGCAGGAAAATGTGTGTTTCTTCGCCTCGTTGCCGATGTGGACATACAATGCCTAGTGGTAGCAAATAGTCCAAGCCCCACCTTGTATCCGTCGGTGCCCTCCGAGGTCTGTTCTTCTGGGAAATGTTGCCACTCCACCTTTGCGCGCCCCAGCCCTCGAGTACAGGCACCTGACAGTAGTTTTAAAGCTCGAGTGAAGAACCCAGGCCCGGAAAAGTGGAAGCTGACCATGGCTCAAGGCATATGAGAGCACAGGGAATTCGAGGGATGACAACCAAGGGGTTAATGGAGTCGCAGAAACCGTCTTTGAGTCAGTCTGGTGATCCTGCAGGGGGAGGGCGCTTCCAAATCCTTATTCCATCAGTTATGGAACCAAGGGAGGCCGCTGACAAGTGATCTTAATATCTAGTCCCGCAAACCCTAGCCGCTATGATTTCTCCTTTCTTCATCTCTCCTCAACCCTAGCCTCTTGTTATATTACATTTTCTTATTATAATATTTTAATTTTTTTTAAAATTGGAAAGTCAGCTTTTCTATTGTTCTATATAAACAATCTAGTTATTTAAAAAAAGGGAACATATCATTGAGTACATAAATATCTCTTTTACCAATCTTATAACCAAAAATTCTCCATTTGTAAATTTTTCATTAAATAATAATATAAATGTCCGCTGGTCCATTGTTTGGGTTGATTCAGAGAAATTTCTAAGTCATATATATATATGATCGTTGACTTCATTTACGCATTATCACTGGTTTCATCAATGATATGTAATTGGTTTCATCAACGACATTATAATTGTTGGAGATGATTACACTGCAGCTATATAATAGTTGCTATGGCTAGAGCAAATACAAAACATTTTTTCATGGAAATGTTCATTTGTTTTCTTCTTCGAAAAAATGTTACGATGGTTAGAAAAAAAAAAAATTAACCATCACTGCCATAAGAGAAATATGTGATTATTATGGAAATATGTGGTTATTTATTTTTCAAATATCTAAGAGCGAAGTATTAAATTAATTTTGAAATATCTTAAACTAACAGATTTTTATGATAACAAATTGTTCCATTTAACTACAGAGAGTAGAAATCTCTTAAATTAAATTAATCGATTTTTATGATAAGAAACGGTTTCATTTAACCACAGAGAGTAGAAATAATTAAATTAACGGATTTTATGATAATAAATTGTGATGAGATGCTTCGCAGGTATTTCTATGATTGACTTAGTTATCGCATTGATCCCAGCAAAATAAAAAGTTACTTGGCGTTTAAATTATAGTTTCTTTCAAATTTATTAACAAGGGCAGACTGTTTTTTTTTTTTTTTTTTTAAACTGCCGGTTTATATTCAACTACCAGCGCAATATACTTAAACAGTTTTTTATACGTTTTTTTTTTTAAAGTTGGATGATCATAAGAACATCATCTTGATCCAAAATAGAGTTCTTCATGTGCTTCTACATTTACTGATTCTATACAACATCCATTTTCCTTCTGACGATTGTACTAGGAAGTTTTAATCATTTGAAAACTTAATAAAACACAGTAAAAAATAAAAATATAGTAAAAAACAAAATTAACTTCCATGCTTTCAAGGCGAAATTGTTCCCTCTTTCATTCCTTGTATCCTATCAAGCATTGCATCAACACTGGGAGAATGTATGCCTTTCGATGGTTCATCCACCAGGGAAATCCATGTCGACCAATCCTATCCGCGACCTCTCCAGCAACCTGCGAAGACAAAAGCTGTTAAGAAAAAAGAAACGATCTCGTTGCTCCATTTCCTGTATCTTCTATGAGCTCATAGTGCATTTCACCCAATCTTCCCCGCAGTCCCTTTTTCGATAACCTGTCAGGAAATTTTTTTCCCTCAAGATGTGGCTGAATGTTATGGCACTGAACTTCTCTCTCAGAATCTTGATCCTACCCATCCACGAAGACAAGAGATCCAAATTCAAAGCCGAACCCTTATTAAGATGGTTAATCAGGGCTTTTGAATCCCCGAAAGTGGACAGTGTATCAAAACAAAGGTGATTAGCAAACCACATCAGCCCCCATAGAGCTAGAGTCTCGGCCCTCATGTTGTTGCTAATGCCTCTGAAATAGTGAATCTTATATTGACAAGTAAGAGTGATCATCAATAACGCTCCACAGCCACACCTATGATTTTGTGCAGCACTGTCGAAGAACCCTACTAGATAGTTAATTTCATGTGGGCGGTTTCTAATAGATAAATCCAGAGGTGGATTATCTTTTATCTTCATATTTTCCCACTGAAGTAGGATTTGATTGCCAGTCCTCTTCAGCGTGCTTGTCTGTTCTTCAAATAAGCATCTATTTCTACACATCCACAGGCTCTAGTGAAAGATAATTGGCATATTCTTCAAGTGCTTTCCCTTCCCAATCCAGCATAGAAAATAGTTTTCAATGTATCATATTCAGGCATATCATAAATTAATTTGTTGCAAATATGTTGCTGTGCCAACCTCAAGAATGAACAATCATAGAATAGATGTTTGTTATCCTCGTTAGCACTCCCACATAAACAACATATCGTGGGTCCTTGTATCCCTATACGCTGTAGGTTACTCCAACTGAGATTTTTATCATGCCACAACAGCCAATAGATGATAATCTGCTCTTTTGAGCTTTAGAACTCCAGAGGTCCTTAATCCACCGAGGTGTCTGTGTCCCTGTAGGTTCTTCCATCATCGAATAATAAAGTTCACTTATGACTATTTGATCATTATGGACTTCCCCCCGATCTTATACAATCCCCCTCATTATTTCTATAAATGCCTAAGCTACGCAAATAGTCATAGTAGTCCTCCCATTCTTCCTCAAGAGTTTTTGGTAATTCCAAGCTTCTAGCAGATAGCCAATAAGGAATTTCCTCTTGCCATTGAATAATTTGGCGAAGTAAGAAAAAGCCTTTCCTATGTAGGAAAGATAACAGCCCTTCGCTGATGCCCGACTCGGTCATGGAGCCACCTAGTCCTGCCTGACCAATGTGGATATTTCCTCCTCTACCAATTTTCCAGTGCAATTTTTCTCTAAATAGTGGCCATATACTCCTAAAGCTTCTCCAAATGGGGGACCCTTTCTGCATTTTAAGATTTGTTTATATATAAAGGATTTCGAGAGATTTGTAGTGGAATTATTTATGTTCCATAATGTCCTTCCACAGTCTAGGGAAATTTAGACACCTCCACAAGGACTTCATCAGTAGTTCCTTATTGAAATTTTCTAGCTCGATGATCCCCCATCCACCCATATCCTTAGGCTTAGTTATCAATTCCCACTTAGCCAGGTGGAAGGATCCTTTCCCCAAACCACCCTTCCAAATAAAATTTTCCATGATTCCACGAATTTTATTAATAATCGTCCTTGGGAAACAAATCAAATGAGCCCAGTAAATAGTCATATGTTGTAAGACTGCCTGATTCAATACCAGTCGACTGCCCCTAATCAACCATTTATTTTACCAAGTGTGAATCCTCTTGTGAAATTTTTCTAATATCCAGAGCCAGTCACTAATAGTGTATTTTGTAGCACGCAGGCAAAATCCCAAATAAGTGATACCTTCATCCAACTTAGTCACTATAATATTATAAAGCCTTTGAAGGAATTCAGTAAAGCCCAGAGAACCATCCAAATGATAGAAACATGACTTACCCACGTTCGCTTCCATTCCCAACGTCGGACAGAAGTTTTTAAAAATCCATTCCAAGGTCCTCCAGCTACTACTGATCATCATCCCAAAAAAGAGAACATCATACACAAAAAATAGTGCGATATGTCCCCCTTATTGGAAATTCTGATGCCTTTGAATTCTCCATTCATCACTGCCTTCTTAATTTTTAGGCTAAGTCCATCCATCACAGGTATAAACATCAATAGAGATAAGGCACATCCCCGCCTTAATCCCCTACCAAGCCTGAAAAGGATGATGCAGAGCCATTTATAATGACCTCCACAGTGGTACAGTTGATGTAGCCCATAACCCAATCAATAAAATCATAATTCATACCAATCTTATGAAGAATCAGAGTAAGAAAAATCAAATCAACTCTGTCATAGGCTTTACTCAAGTCAACTTTCATTATACCCGCCTTAACTTTCCTTGATACAATAGAATGCATCGTTTCCTGAGTAATTGCCACAGCGTTGTGAATGCTTTGACATGGTAAAAATCTCAGTTGTTCAAGCGAGATGAATTTGGCAAAAATGTTCTTCAGTCTATCAGCCAACAGCTTGGATCCGGTTTTATAAAGGGTATTGTAGAGAGATATCGGCCTATAGTCCTCAAATACTCTAGGATACTTCTTCTTCGGGATGAGGACGATGAACGTGGTGTTTAAACTGCCTCTAAATTTTCCAGATTGCTTTACTTCTTCAATCATTTATTTTATGTCGGATAGGAATAAATTAGAGAAATGGATAAAGAAGTCTGGCGTCCATCCGTCTCGACCCGGACTGTTATCTGCAGGAAAAGATTTTAGAATTTTTGTCACCTCTTCACAGGGGATCGGTCTCATAAGACTGACATTCTCTTTATCTCCAAACATCCTTGGATATACTTCCAACACATTTAGTTGTTCTGCAATTGCAACCTCCTCCCTACCTTTAAATAGATCCCCAAAATATTTCATAGCAGCTTCTTGTATGCCCTCAGTGGTATAAATGGCTTCCCCATTCACCTCCAAATTCCAAATCGCGTTGAATTTCTTTCTTCCATTAGCGTATTGATGAAATATTTTGTGTTTTTATTCCCTTATTTAAGCCATGTTTCCCTGCTCTTAAGGCACCAAGCCAATTCGTGGACAAGCAGAATCTTCCTCATGTCAGATTCCAAGTGTTTGAGTTGGGTCCATCTAGTCGGGTTCGGCTCCCCCGCTTCAAATTCTTTTAAAATATTCATTATTTCTTCATTTATGGTCTTTAATTCCTGAAATAGACGAGCTTTCTCCGCTTGATCTCAAATTTTAAGCCAGTCTTTCCATCCCCGAAGATCCCCTCCCTTCGACACACTGTCCCGTATGCTTTTGGACCATCATGTTCAAATTTTCACTGGTTAACCAAGCCATGTTGAATTTTAAGGGTATCCCCTTCTTCCGGTTTTCAAATGTCCACTCAGTAGTCAACGGTCGATGGTCAGAGATCAACAGATCCATGGCCCTTATAGGAAGACCCCCAATCATTGGCAAGAGGGATTCCTGCACCATAATTCTGTCAATTCTTTTACCAATAAAATCTTCCCCTTCACGATCATTGAACCAGGTCGGTCCCTCCCTATCCAGCTTCAGATCTACAATATTGAATGATTTAAAAAGATCAAATAGGAAATCCTCAGATGGGTCCCTTATACCCCAAGGTCCCCAAGTCTCCCCCGCCCGGAGAGTACAATTGAAGTCCCCTACCCAAATACAATTATCCAGTGCTAATAAACCGCAAGCATCCAAATTACCCCAGAAAATGCGCTTGTCCTTATAATGAGCATAAACATTCAGAAGATGGATTCGATGTCGGAATCCTCTAAAATTTCTAGTCAAAAGAATGCCTCTAATGAAGATGTAGGTAGTCAGGGAAATTTTACTAGGGTCCCAAATCACCGCTAAACTGCCTGAGCGACCCGAAGCGTCGGTGGCAACCATATTCCAATCTGGAAACAGTGCCTGACAGAAAGAAAGAGTTCGTTCAGCAGTGGAAATTGTCTCTTGTAGGAAAATTACAGAAGATCTGATAGAACAACAATCATTCTGCAGAGAGACCATCTTATCTCTATCCCCCACCCCTCGAATATTCATAGTGTACAAAATCATGACAGACCAGGAGAGGCAGGGGCAAATGCTCTAAGGACCCGGTCAAGTGCTTGGGTAACCGATACTTCATGAAAATTCCCTGGAGGTAGTTCATGGAGAGAGCCCACCCGAACCGATCAGTGTTTCCCCCGTGGCCATCCCTTCCCCTTTCAGATAGTCACGTTAAGCGTAGACGATGGGCTGGGAATGTGGACGGGCGAGGAGGGGTCGCTAATATCAACAGTCAAGGGAATCATCAAGGCTACGGGGTTTTGTAAAATGAAATCCAAGTTGCTCCCAATTGAGTTGTGGGAAGAGAGGGGAGAGGGAAAATCAATAGACAGAGATGTATGCGGAAGCAGCATGTTTGAGACCATCAGGGAGGACAAAGGATAGGTGTCACGGGTTAGAGTAGGGATATGAAGGGGAGTGCGCACAATGGAGAGAGGCCCCAAATCTAGTTCAATCTGCGCAGAGGAGGTATTATCGTTACCGACAGGTCGGTTTGCTGAAATATTTACATCTACAATCCCTTCACTCGGGCCCTTCGAATTCGCAGAAAGAACTACAAATGAATTACAAATAGTCGAGGGCATCCCGAATGACTTACTCGATGTCGCTTGTTGCCCATTCATATGGTCCGGAGGATGTACTTGATGGTCGTGTGCCACAACATCAGGGGATTTCTTCCAATCACCTCGCTTGTAAGAGTCCTAGAATAGCTGGAAGTGTCACATGAGATGGCCTATTTTATGACACAACTAACAACGAAAAGGGGTCTTCCAATAGTCCAATACCTATCGGTGGACATTGCCTTCCCACTCCAATTCCACCTCAGCCGAAAAACCACCCGTGAATAATAATTCCACCAACATCCACACGATTCTCTTATCAAATTCTCCAGTGCATTTAGGGTCTACGCACTTGCATGTTCCAATGTTGTCCCCAATCACCTTCAACACTTGGATTGTCCAGTACTCCATTGGCAATCCTGGAAGTTTTACCCACACAAGATGACAATGTGGAGCATTCCGAGTCGGGTGGAATCTGACGTTCCACCTATGTAAAGCTAAATAGCACCACCTGTTAACCCAGACACGACGGGAAATCTCTGCCAGATCCTCCGCCTGGATGAAGTGAAATCCATACTAACTTCCCTCCAATTTTCTTACCAGAGGGCAATAACCCAGGATTTTATTCCAAGCTTCCATCAACCACTAAAATAAATCCACTTTGCAATAGTTGGCGAATTTCCATCGTCCCACTAGGGATCTTTCCTGTAAGCTTTCCACCCTCTCCCACATAATATCCCTCCCAAAGCTCAAAAGGTGGTAATCCAAGCGAGGTTTAAATGGCTTATCAGTAGCCAGAGATTTAGAACTCTTTTCATATCCAGCCTTATGTTTTACAGGAGTTCGTCCCAAAGACCCAACACTCTGGTCTGTCTTACCCGCAGACAGAAGATCTCCCAGCAGATCGACGCGCTCACAAGATTGATTCTCCAAAATACCAGAATTGGTAAAGCTTCCCTCCACCACCTCTAATGCATGCATGAGCTCCACATCATTGACCTCCCCCTTGAGATCCATGAGGATAGATTGGAGATCAGACATAGTTGAATCAGACAAGTTGCAAAACAAAATTAAACGATGGGAGTACTGAGAGCACAGCTGTAATAAAGCACGACATTTGTACACTACACTTTGAGCCGTAGTCTAACTAGACTGAAAATTATGAAAATTCCGGTAAGATTTTAAGAAAATTCGGCAGGGATTTTTGTAAATCCACGTTATAATTATCAAACTTTAATATTTTGGGTGCCCTAGAGGTTTTTGATGGTGTTGAATCCATTTCCACCATGAAAATCATGATTCAAATACTGTCACTACTGTAAGATTTCTTAAAAAAAAAATTCCCCAAATTCCAGCCAATTTTAGCCGTCCAAACAATTTCTCCATCTTGTTAAACAACTCCCTACACTCCAATCCACCAACCCCTATTTAAACCTAGATGAAGTAACAGTACTCCAGTCCGGCCGCTGAAAAATGCTAACCCCCGCCATCAATGTCAGAGTCATCGAAAAACAACTGGAATATTTGAATTGGCAGATTCTGTTCATCGCCCCTCCACCAGAAAAACCAGAGATGAGAATGGAGATGATTTTGTCTCTCTGGAAAACTCTCATGAAAAATCAAATGATAAAATTTGTATCAAAAACCCCAGAGGCCTATTCTTATC